>JAQFYB010002289.1:0-25628 GCA_034694085.1 Pogonognathellus longicornis | reverse complement strand
ACATGTATATCCTAAAGCTTTGGGTTGTAGATACGCTCTATAAAAACTTGCATATGCATGCAAGTCCGATGTCTGGTAATAAGAGTACGACACGAGTCACGAGTAGCGAACCGCTGTGGTATGCGTGTAATATTGTTAATTAATATGGCTTTTAAATGTTGAAGTGGGTTAAACCTAAAGCATATTATTTTCTACATTGTACAGATACATAAAAGAGAATTTAGATTTTAGATGTGGATGTTAGAGACTGAGTCAGTTGAAAGTTGAAGTTGAGTATTAAAAGATCAGTAGGAAATAGGAATCAGTTGAGAATTCGTACATACAATATAACAGCAAAGTTAGTTAATAATGATCATGGTTGAAAGTGGTGCAATGTTGAATGTGTGAGCTTTTGTGTTTACCGTTAAAATTAACATTTAATCATTGATGTGTAATTTAATAGAAAAGTTGGAGTGGAAGAATTTAAAGCAAGTTACTACAACCAACCACAATTTGAATTGGAAGCACAATAATATTAACAACGTTGTTGAATGTACTTTAGTTTGACTCACCAATGCACACCCCATACATTCGTTGTGTTAACGTTAACTAATTGTGAGCTGCCAACTACTAGTACATAGTTGATAGTGGTAGAAGTAGTACCAAACAAACGTTTATTTATATACGTGCGATCAGTCTGGTCTGGTCTGGTCTGGCAGAATAAAGGTAAAGACTCTTAACTAAGAGAGTAACATTCAGCATATTTACATATTTACGTTTACAACATGGTCTACATTGTGAAAGTAATTTATAATATCGTTATGACTTGATTAGATAGCATGGACAATATCGTTACAACTACACTACAAATCTGTCGTGTCTGGTGCTGGTGACGATGACTCGCTGGCTGAAGTGCTCACAAGAATGTAGAAAATGCGGATTTTTAAATACACAATTACTGAATAAGGTGAGTCAATATATTTGTTTCTTCTCCAGGAAAAAGGCTAATGCAGTGAAAAACTATTATTATTTGTGCTTATTTGAAGTGAAAATTATTGTGTAAATTCTAATAATTCCCCCATTTTGTTAGTACATTGTTATATATAATACACAATCTTCTTTTGTTGAAATAATAATTTTGCTCGTAATTATGTGCTATTAAGATTTATCGTCCATTTCTACGGAAATGTTATTGTAGTTTCATCAACTTTCAACATGTTGTATACAAGTTTTGTGTTGTTTGCTTAGTTCATAGTTATATTTGTTAGTAACTTAAAGTTGAAAGTAATGTTGAATGTGAATGTATGTCTGTAACCTCATTATTTTTATATGATTGGCCGGACCATTTCTTCTGTTTTAAGGGTTAAATTAACATCTGTTCATAAAATCGTTGGCAATTAAGAGAAAAATAGGAAAACTTAAACCACTCAAATTTAAAATTCTCAAATGAGTTTTGGTCTTGCAGTGTAGTTTGAAATTTTTATGCTATTGCTTTAGATGTTCGACTTAATTCAGAATTGATATATTCAGGATATAGTTGTGAAAAACCCCAAAATCACTCCCTTCATCAACTGTCGAGCAATTTTGTAATTAAATGAGATGAAATGTTTTTATTGTCAAAATTGTCTTAAATGGAAAGTAGTTATAGGTATTGAAATGTAAATATGAGCAATACTTTCCAATTTCAATTCAAATAAATTGTTTTTTAAGTTGTAACTTATGGTGCAACATTTCTGTACATAATTCTCAAGAAATGTGCGAAAATGATATATTGAATATTATAAGTTGCTGTGCATTTTTTCGACCAGCAAACAATTCTGAAATACGTTATGTTTTACAACAATTTTATGTTTGATTTCTTTCGTGTAGGTGAGATTCCAATGACGTGGCCTTCTCGAAAGACAACGACGACGTGTATTCAAATTTTTTCAGTTCCGTCCTGCCAATGACAAAATTAAAAATCCAGGTGTTATGGGTTGAGTGCGGTTAAAATTTTTCTATAAAGGCAGATCTTGTTACTGAGTAGTATAAAACTTCTAAACTCGTTATGATACAAGTTCCACCACATGTAACGCAGCAATAATTAAATTAACTTGTGCAATATAAGCAATAAGAGAAAAAGTGTCGAAGATCACTATGGCTACTGCTGGAGTGTTTGATATTGAGCTACAGGATGTAGAAACGGTTGACCTATCCGATGACGATTCTATTGAAATAGAAGATGATGTAAGTACCAACTTTATATTTTTTTAATCTGCCATTTTAGTTACTATGCTGTCTTGAATTGAAGCTTTTTGATGGGGTTTATGGTGTTGATCGTAAATATAATACAGATGTCCGGTCACTTTACATTCCCGATTAAAATTAGATATCACATTTATCCCGAGCTGCTGTTACAATCATACAGGAATTTCTCCATTCAATTGCAAAATATTAATGTCTATATAGTTGGTGGGTTTCTCAAGTGTGCAGCCAATATGATAATGTACGCACATAGGCACAGTGCAACATATTACTGTTCATTACTATTTTAATAGCCAATGATTTCCGTATTAACTATACTGCAATGTGCAAATTAAGCATTATGCGGTTTCATTTTTACAAAGTTAACTACCGTACATATTGCAGTTTAGTAATAAGATCAGTAAACAAAGGTTGAAGCAGGTGTTATCGGAATGCATTAAGTCTATCGTTCATAATATTTGAATATTGTCCATTGTAGTAGTTGTGTCAATACGCAAATAAGCATTCAGAACTGTGTTTACCTGGTCATTAAGATAGAAGCTAATTATGTCTTTTCAATCAATCTCTAATAAGAAAGGGCACATATTATGTGTAAGGGCGCGGGCTATGTAGGTTGTGTGGTAGGATCATTAAAAATGTTGTTTTGTTGTGCACATTGCAACACAATAGTAATAATATATTCCCTATCCACATTCTCTGCCCAATTATTTGCCTAATCAACACAATTCATATGTACATTTTATTATGCAGACTTTAATAGTGTCGTTTACATACGGAAGAAGTAGAAATGATCATGCTAAAAGTGGTTGGCTTCTTCATAGTTTTAGTAGGCTAACGGTACTGTTATCACTTTATTGTATGCAATATTTAATATAATATTTACCTAATCTTATCGCTAATAAAAAATTATCTTTAATTACAGCGGTATTATTATGGTTCTATCAGCAGTGTTTCAACAGCTGAATATTGTTTACTTAAAAAATATCGTTGTATAAGAAAAAGAGATAAGAGAACATTGTAACAGGTGTTGGGTTATAAATAACATTGTTGCGAAACGTAAATCCTACGTACATGTTTATCATAATACCAGGATTATTTGCATTAGGAACTCGTTGTCAAGTTTAAACAGTCGTCATTAAACTGCTGATGCATTTTTGCTAACATTAAAACTGCATAAATGGTCTGTGTTATGATAAATATTTAGTTGTTTATTCGAAATGAGGAATTTTCTATCAGAGACTCATCTGTCATCAAGGGTTTGGGTGACTAACAATAAGTCTACATACAATAATTTCTCACAATATTTTCGAGCGATATACATAATAATGATATGTCAAACATTTACTGTTTTTTATTAATATTGCAATATTGCAACATGTAGCAAGGAGAAAAATTTGTAGCAAATCTCGTATATAATTCTAAAGATTAAATCTTATAATATGATAATTAATTAATTTTTGTCTATAATATTTCTATTCAATACTGAGTACTACCAAACTAATAATAACATCTAGAACATCTGCAACTATGCAGAACCACAGCTTTTGTTAACATAAGAGTATATAATTATACAATTTCAAGTACTTATGCATGCTTACCAAATTATTCTAGTCATGTCATCATTGGACTACAATTAGTGAGATTTTATTCAGCGGTAATAGATAACGTGCAATAAAACACCAGAATAGTGATTGAAGCCAATTTCTCTTTTAGCATCTTTCTGACATAGACCCACAACAGCTATTATTACTGTAATAGTAGTCATGATTCTGTTGATTTAAGTACACAATCGTGTCAGGATTATAACTTAAATAGTTTCTAATTGAACTTGAGCCATTTTCTGAAGGGCAAGCTTCAATTGCAAATTCGAATTAAATATTCATTAGGGAAAATGTAGTTTACTAGATTGTATATTCATAATTGTTCGATATTGTTGGTATCCACGTGTCGGGCTAAACTTGTTTGTTCCATGTAACTTTACTAGTAGTTTGATGTGCATGCTATGATAATTGAAAGTAAGAGAGCAGTACCATGATGACGACTGAAAGCAGTTATGCACTAAACTTATTTAACTATTCTCTTTGTCTTTCTTATTTAACAGCCTTTGTACATTGTGTAAAACTGTATTGAGGATTGTTTAAAATGTTTATTCTACCACTGTGTAATCGCATAAAAATAGATTCAATTGTTCTCATTTTTAGTCAAGTTTTATACCATAATGACGCAGGAAGCCAGTTCACACATTTTCACCATGAAATTCGAGTATATTTTAAAGTTTTTTAAAAAAAACATGTCTTAAGATCATAAGTTAGCAGAATTTTGTATCCAATGTTAATTTAATTAAATAGTACAAGTATTATTGTGTCAATGTTAGGGATAGGTACATGAAATGCGTTTAGAGATTTTAGTGTGAACCTACAGTCACGTTCACTTGTATTTTATTAGCAATCTAATTTTATATAACATATGTATATAAAAAGATCAGATTGACAGTGAACCTTCTGTTGCGAATATTACATTATTAGCGTTGTGTTAGTCGTTCTATTAATCGGGCCAACCTAACTTAACTACTGTATGTACCTAACAAGTAAGAAGGCAAGTAACGTGAGCACAACATGTATCAGACACACATCATGAATGATGGTGAATGCCTTTCTATTCGAGCGTTGCGAATTTGTTTTACATAGTGTATTATAATATTGTAGATAGATATTTATTATATAGATGTATTTATATTATACTAATAGCTTAGGTACATTACATTAATCTTTGACTTGTACTTGTGGTACTTGCAATTTTGCAAGGTGAAATTGTTGCGAAATGGCATTCATCTAAGTTTGATCTTACTCTTGCAACACCACATGTATGTACATATTTAAAGTTTCTCACATTTATTAGTATGCATAAGGAATTAAAAAAATTAAATGATGGAACTTACAAGACAGCTTAGTCTTAGCAATGATAATGAAAATGTTATTAAAACTTGCATACCTAGTTACCTAGGTATTTTTCCAGTACTGGTTGTGTAATGCAATATTCTGAGTCTGAGTATCAAACTTATTGTAATTTTAGAGATACAAGCAACAACGTAATCGAATGGTTTGATGTTTACATTGACAGAATTGAACATTAATTGTAATGATATTAGATTCTACAAATGGGAATTAATTGACGTGTTGTAAAGAATGTGGACGTTTATGAATCCTTGTGGATGCACAATTGATAACTAATAATAATATAATTAATCATAATTAAATTGATAACTATAGTCAACAGCAAATAATAATTGGGCCATTCAAGTTGCACATGTAATTTTATTGGGAAAATTGCGTACATAATTATGTCGTGTATCAATTCCATATTAATTTGTAATCATTGTGTAATATTGCAGCAAGCCAACTTTTACGACGGGCGCGACAGTCAAGAATTGATGAAGTAAGTCATTTAGTTAGTTATGTTAGCTTGGTATTAATAACTCAATCTAATGCTATATATAATTGCTATACGTATGTATGATTGTGTTGATGCTTTAATGGAACATTTACTTTGAACTTCACAAATAATGAGTCTTAAATGGATAAATATAAAGCACTAAACCAAAATGATAGTAGATTCTAAATGAGGTTTACTTTACTGAATGTTTTTTATCTGAATGTGTTTTCAGTGCGGAAGCAATTGAAGAATATCAAATAACAGAGAAAACTGTTACTCAAGACCTGAAAGCTGGCCCTCATGACTTTGAATTGAAAAAGGTTTTAGGAAAAGGAGGCTACGGAAAAGTATTTCAAGTTAAGAAATGCAGCGGCAAAGATGGTGGCAAAATATTTGCAATGAAAGTACTTAAAAAAGCTACAATTGTAAGAAACCAAAAGGATACAGCTCACACCAAGGCGGAAAGAAACATTTTAGAAGCTGTAAAGGTTAGCTACTTTCACTAACTTTTCAATGAGCAAATTAAGCAGCAATAGATGTTGTGATTGGTAATGACATTGTCAATAACAAATGGAACGTTTGATATTGAGACGTCAAATGTCATTGAATACATTAAGATTTACACTCTTTGAGTTTCAAGTTTCACTTCTTTATTGTTTTTGTTTGTTTTTTATGTATTGAGAAAGGGTTTATTATTATTATTATTGAAATAAGTGAACTTTTGATATACTGTATATTGGATTAATTAGTGCAAATTCAACGCGATAATGAGGTACTTTTAAAGTAGAATAGCTTGTCGTTTTGCTACACATCCGTCTATTTTTATTTTATTGTTTCTTTGATCCTATTTTCAGCACCCATTTATTGTGGATTTGATGTATGCCTTTCAAACTGATGGAAAATTGTATCTGATCATGGAGTATTTAAGTGGAGGAGAATTGTTTATGCACCTGGAAAGAGAAGGAATCTTTCTTGAGGACACGGCAAGGTAATAATTAAAATTGGCATAAATCATATAAACCCAAGACAATTGTTAGTACACTTAAGACAAGATTTAACTCAATATTTGGTTTTCAGTTTCTATTTGTCAGAAATTATATTGGCCCTTGAGCATCTTCACAAGCAAGGGATAATTTATAGGTATGGTTTCTGCAATGTATTTCTTGCTATGTTGGAATAACTGTTTATTGAGTCATTTAATTTATTATGTGGAAATATTAATTTAATATCAATTAATTGTATTTTAACTTTGTAGAGATTTAAAGCCAGAAAATATATTATTGGATGCACACGGACATGTGAAACTGACAGATTTTGGTCTTTGTAAAGAACATATATTCGAAGGAGGTGTGACTCATACATTTTGTGGAACGATTGAATATATGGCACCAGAAATTCTAATGAGGGTTGGTCACGGTAAAGCAGTTGATTGGTGGTCACTCGGTGCCTTGATGTATGATATGTTGACTGGAGCTGTAAGTTGAATTTAATTATTATTGTAAAGCACGTGAGATGTTTTTCTTAGCGAACAAGCATCTACTATCATAATAATTAATAATAAACTTTTTGTGAGGATAATAAGAAATGTAAATGTGTTGTTTAAATATTGCTAATCATGTAATACTTTTCAATAGCCACCATTCACAGCCGAAAATCGTAAAAAGACTATTGAGCGAATTTTAAAAGGAAAACTGAATCTTCCTCCATATTTGACTCCGGATGCAAGAGACATCATCCGTAAACTTCTGAAAGTAAGTAGTTTTTCATTTTATCAATCGCTTTGTAAGTAATACATAATTTGATCGATTTTAATGAATTTTAACATGATTCTTGATCAATATTAATTACTAACTCAATTTTGACGATTTGCAGCGCCAAGCGAATCAAAGACTAGGATATGGAGCACCTGATGCCATTCCCATTAAGTCGCATTCATTTTTTAAATTCGCTAACTGGGAAGATGTCAATGCTAGACGAGTGGAGCCTCCATTTAAGCCAACTTTGGTATACCAACTATTTATTTCCATTTACTTATTGTTATTTTTGGTTTTCGAAACTCTCATTGACTTTTTGGATATTAGACCAGTGAGGATGACGTTTCCTTGTTCGACACTAAGTTTACTAAACAGCCACCCATTGACTCTCCAGATGATTCTACTTTGAGCGAAAGTGCCAATTTAGTGTTTCAAGTAATTTTTACATACAGTTTATGTGTGATGAGTATTTTATTGTAATTATATTTGAGGTATGATTAATGTATCATTTGATTCATAGGGTTTTACGTATGTTGCACCATCAGTCCTGGAGGATACCTTCAAACCTCACATTGTTCGTGCGAGGTCACCAAGAAAGCATTCAGGTGCAATGATAAAGCAACCCTTTGCATCCCGCCAACCACCATACCAACAAAATCCTCCAAATAATTTCAACTACAGCCAAGATTTTTCCTCAGATGTAAGAGATGATATCATGGATACTTCAGCTCCTAAGTGCTTTTGATGAAACTCAACTTAGACGAACAATTTAGTTAAGTAATATTGTAGGTAGGATAGATAAAATAGGCTATGTGAGATTTATATATTCAATATTTAGAATTAATGGTTCCTTACAATAATTTTGATCAACGGAATTCGTTTCGAAATGTAATTACCAGTTTAAGTGTAACGAGATAAATGATGAGCTCATTATAATAGAGTCAATCGTACGTTTAAATTGAATCAATTTAACCCGTTTAGTTGGATCAGCAACTCACTGGTAAATAGCCTTATAGACTGACATGTCAGGCTCATGTTTTGACTCGACAAAAGCGTCGGCCCTTCCGTTCCTTTCGTTAGATTCATCGTTCATGTCAATTTAATATAATTCATATCGTTAGGTGTATCAACATAATGGTCAAATCACAGACAGGTTAAATATTAATTGAAATTATTCGATAATGAATTTTGACTAAGACTCGTAGTTGGACTGATTTAATACCCTGGTTAAACTTTGTACAAGATTTAAAAATTGATGCTCCCTTAGTTGCGTTATAAACGCCTTTCATATTTATTATGGAATACACCTCTAATCTGTTGATTGATTTTAATACACTTCACATCGTCCATAATACGTTTTTGTGTTACTAATAAAACATGTCGATTAGTTTTTCAGCCACGAGACATGTCCGTTTACAGTCCAGATCAGTGAGGTCCATTTAAATATGAAAACCAATTTATACATTCTGTCAAATAGGGGCAAAGTTAGTCTTCATCATAGAGTTTCTGAGAGTCAAATCAAATGATTCACGAATAGAGAAATGGAATCTTGTTGACATATTTACTACAAAATACTTTCATGATAAACAACGCAAAAAGGAGAAAAGATTCGGTAAAATAGCCATCACGACGAAATAAAATACATGCCATAAACGGTCATAGTCTTTTGAAAAATGTTGGATAAAATTATTTTATCAGAAAATCAAGTCGAGTCCAATGAAAATATTACAATAGCGCCTGGAGTTTTAAAGAGTCAGGTTAGTCAAGATAACAAAGTTGAAAGTTTAACTAACGGGCAAGACAATGATGGTCACAAACAGGAATACATCCTTAGCAACATTTCTTGTTGGCTGTAGGGGCAGGCCTTTAAATGTTTTCGCCCGAATGCTTGAAAAACCTAATTCCTCTAACTAGGGATAGAATGCAAAAAGGAACTGACACTTTAAAGTTTTGTGATCAGGTGACTTATTTAAATCCGATTGGGTATCGGAGATAAAGTGAGAAGTGGGAATTACATTTAAACCCCCTTTGGGGTGGGGTTCAAAAGCCCATGCTAAATCGATTGAAATAAAAAGGTCGGTTTTGAGTTACACAGATTATAAAATATAATTCTAGCTACTGTGATCACAACTAATAGATTGCCGACATTGCCGAGATAGGAATTTAAAAACAAACCTAAGTAGGAAAGTCATTTCAGAACAGCAGCAGATAAGATAACTGTTGCTTGCACAACAATAATACGAAAATTAACTTATTTGTCATTCAATCGTTAAAAAGTTGAGTTAAATCAAAAAATCAGTTATATTACCAATATACGTATAGAAACATAAAATTTTGTCATACCGATTTCCATCGTTTTTTACGGTTTTATAAGTGCTGGTAATTTAGAAATTAGTTTGAGAGCAGTTCAGATAGCACGCAGTATAATCTGGTAATTAAAAATAGATGCATTGTGGCAACGTATAGAACAGTCTAACATGTATTTAATAATTCGTACACATACACTTTTGATCTGAATATTTAACAGCAAATCTGTGAATGGATTATGTACATCGTAGCCAAACATACATCTTAGACACATAATATATTGAAATGTTTCCCTAGACAATGAAACAAAAATATATCAGTCAGAAATCCTATCACCTATACGAAAATGTTTGACAACGTCTAAGTTTACCTTGCTATTGTTTGCACATATAGAACACACGACTGAAAACGCATTTACCGGCAGTTAATCAGATTAGCCTTTTGGCGTTTAAATGTATGTATTAGTAGTTAATTGCAATGCATCACAATTGGTTAAAATGTTGTAAAATTACATAAATCATTTACTTCGTTTGTACAAGTTTAAGGATAATAGAAAAATGACTTCCTTGTTTTCATATCAGCTCTCCTATAATAGTAAAACAATTGTTACGTGCAATATAATCGGTATTCAGATATAAATACTAAAAATTCATTCTGACCAGAATATAAATATTTATAAACAGAAGAATTGCTTCCAATTTTGGGCTGAGTGGGATGGGGGAATATACAGTAGCAAATTTGGGTTTCTGAATATTCGAAATGAATAATTTCGCAAAACCATTATTGCTGATAAAAGAAATCCAAGTTATGATCAAGTTCTTTTAAGTAGGATTTCAGTTTGCTCATAAAGATAGAGGCCTTCCTATAATTACGTGCTCAGTACAATGTTATCTATGCAACCTTAGCCAGTAAGTGTGAATCGAATATGTAGGGTAAGATTAGCCATAGTGAATTTTTTTAGTGAAATGAAAATACGAATTATCGCAATACAGTTAAAATGACCTATGTGGCTTATTGAAAATGACAATTTGGGTTTACGATTTTATTTTCACCAATTTTGCTTCTAAGAATTTTTTAATACTCAGCTTTCGAATTTATAAACTAATTTTAAGTGTCTGTCAAATCTTTCTGCACCCAAATATTTTCCATTTGCTCCTGATATAATGATTTAAGAAATTCCTCTCGCCAGCGTAGTATATTTATAAATAGTTATACATCCAATGTGATGTAACATATTAACTGAAGTTAATTGTCTACCAGAGGAATCTACTGTTGTACAAATAAGCAGTCTTCTTCTGGTTGAACTTTATACTTACTGTACAGGTCAAAAGTAAATAATCGTCTAAACCAAACACGTAATATTAGTGTTTCAATATTTTCCCTTTCTTAACTATCTTTCCATTTTCCCTTTAATACTGATTATACAAAAGACGTTGATGAATGAGATGTACAAAAAAGTAATATTCAATACTTATAGAACATCTAGAGAAAATACTTCGTGTACAGTTTATGCAAATCACGAACTCCTTGCATTCATAGGTGCAAACCTCGGCAGCTGTAACAGGGATCGACCCCCCCCCCCCTTGGCCCGAAGGGTCAGAGTGGGTCTCTCCCTGGTCTGAAGAACCAGGGATCGACCCCTACTCAAAAATGAGAAAAAGCCGGGAAGGACCCCCCCCCCCGCCTGTAACCCAAGGCGGTTTGCACATATATGCTTGCAATGAAACTTTGTGTTTGTTTTCGCCAGTCTATAATTGAATACATCAAGTAAAGTACACAATGAATATTCTAATTGGAGATTGAATGCGATTTTTGATCTTACCTGGTACAATCACATGCATGTAATTCAGCTTTTGACGTTAGGCTAAGCCCCCTAATTACAATAAGAGTATGATTGTAACCTGTAATATGTTTCACTAGGTTTTGGAAAGGCTTGTCGCAATAGATATACTTTACATTATGACACAATATTTATACAAAATAGAGTTTTGGTCGACAGGCTCAGGACATGCATCTGAGCTGAACTCATACCAGAGATTTGTCCATTTTGAGCAAACTCCAGTAATATTGCTGAGTGAAAGTCTTCAATTTTGTAAACTCACAAATACTAGTGTAGTGAATTATTGTATTCGAATTTATCCTTGCGTGTAACGTATTGTTGTAGCCCTATTGATGTAATACCTCAATCTTTAGCCGATAATGACCTGCTACCGACATTTCATGGATCTAGCACACAAAACGAATGGAACTAAAATTTACGTACCTATATTTAAGAATGTTTGGTTTGAATGACTGAGTTAGATCAACCTAACGCCTTGACTAGAACATTATTATTTGTATATTTACTATTGTAAATTGCAATTAAATGCCTTTGCATGTTCAAGAAACACACGAAATTGAGAATTGTGACTGCAGGTATTATTACGCTGATAATTAAGACAAGAAATCGACTCCCTCGTTCATGTCACCCTGTTTCTACTCTCTACAGACTCTACACTTACTCTTGAAACCTGTCTCACGCTAATTTTCTAGGGTGTTAATGTAATTACTTGAATCCTTAGAGTTGTGTGTTAAAGTATAGTATTATAATTATAAGTACCAATATTATAATAAGTAATTATATATACTAAAGTCTGCCTGGATTCCTCCGAGTTCCATACAATGTCTAAACGATTTATTACCTAATAATATGAGTTATATTTATAATTCTGGTTTATAAATCGTTTGCGCCCTTATTACGCCCCAGTGTAAGGTCAAGACAACTATGAATTCATTGAATCTGAATAAGTAATGTTATCAATAATGTTCATTGCTAACGAGTCAATTATAGATATACCTTAACTTAATTTGATAAGTATCTGTATCTTTGTATGCAGTGTAATTATTGTAGTTGTAAAATTCCATTTGTAATGTAATGTGTGACAACATAGCTATTCAAGTGTTCTGAATGTTTTTGTTGTACAAATTGTAGACTAACAAATTAATATATTGTTATCACATACCTCTATATATTATTACAATAAGTTCAATATGCAGTCACCAATGAAATGAATTATGAGCAATAACCGTTGTTGGCATTTTACATAAAAATGTTCTCAATTTATGTATTAATATTATATGCAAACAATGTGTATAATTATTTTCACGAGAATCAAAGACGCCCTACTACATTTTCGTATGCATCCAGCAATGATCCAACAAACAAAATTACAAGATTATTACAATATTTGTTTTAGTTGCCCAGTTACTAGTTAGTTTTTTGCATGCAAATTAACAATTAGCAACTGCAACTGATTCAAAAACATATGATTAAGAGCACGGCCGTATCCAGCAATCGACTTCGGGGAGGGCAAAATGCACAAAAAAGAGTTTATTTTGCCCTTTCAGGGCAAAATAACCTCTTTTTTTGGGATTTTGGGGGAGGAAATTGCCGGTTTGCCCATCCCCTGAATACGGGCATGATTAAGAGTATTGTCAGAAAATGTTGTTTAGGTGGAATAGAAATTTTGAATATTTTGCGTTTAGTTAGTTATTAATGATAATGCAATTACTCAACCAATTTCTATTTGGAAGAAAATAATTATTATACCTATCTATACCTACTTTATAATAATAATCATAGAATTCAAAACCAACACCTGTATAATGTATGGCCTGTTAAATTTAAAAAAAAACAATTCGCGTAACACGGCATGCACAGATAAAAAGTGTACCTGTTAAGAAACTGATAACCTTAAATGTACCCGGACTTTCATAAACTTCTTGTCATCCCGACAGATAACCCTAATAGTTTTGACTTTTTGCTGTAATTCCACTCATTTCGCTGTCAACACACTTTTTACACAATTGTCAAGAATAATATTCTAATATTGAAGAGTTATTGTTTGCGAGTAAATTTTGTAAATAATTAGTTGATAATCAATCAGATAATTGTAATACGGTCATAATCTAATTAATTTGTCCTATCATAAAACATGTTCAATTTGGTTAACAATTAATATTCTTGATGTTTCTTTTGAAAAATAAAATAGTATCAGACCTTCTAAATTGTACTAATGTTGTATTTGTAACTTTTTTCATGTGCATTTAAAGCATATAAAATTAATTCACACAAAGCCCTTAATTCATTCAATAATAATAATTATTTCCTGCCGTCGTATAGAATATAAGATGCCTATGAAAATACACGTTAGGCATGCCTGTTATGACACCTGAGTACAATTGTACTGTATTGATATACTGTATTGATACAAACAAACCATTATCACTCCCCATAAAAACTGCCTTTCAAATTCCTAATACAATTTAATTTTGACAAGAAGTTTAACATTGTAAACCGTTTAGTTCAATTTCATTCAATGAATTTGTTTGTTTACTAATTGTTTACTTTTGGTGTGCTTACCTATCTAGGTATACATATTTACTTATTTAATTTGTGCATATAATATATGTTACTGCAAGTAGGTATCTCGTATCTCTAGTCTAGTCTGTAGAACTAAAAGCCTTGTTTAAAGAATTTATTTTCAGCTTAATATTTTATGGGGTGAGACGAATTAAAAACATATGAGGAGAAATGTATTTCTACAATAACAAGCATCATCTTATAAACTTTATTTTCATTTATTTTGGTTCAATTAAAAAGATTATTTATATATCTGAATGAAATGCTATGAAATGCTCTATAGATGATATTAAAAAGCATAACGAATTGGCAATTGAGGCCTCCGAAGCAGTGGTTAAGCGAACCATAGCATAGGTACTACTTTATAAATAATAATAATGCTAGGTACAAATACTTATAATTATAAATTATTAAATTGCTTATAATTAGTAATGGTAAATAAATTTAAGTAAAGTAAAGTAGCTAAATAATAGTTGTGTTTGTGTATACATTGGGTATGTTCTTTAATAATAATAATAAGCTTTACTAAATAAAATAGTGGCTATTGCTAGACTTCGTACGTCTCAGGTCTGAGTCTCACTAAAATAATAAAAATATGCATAATATTTTATAGATAGAATCATTGCATAAACTACACCTTGTTATGCTTATTAGTTTTTTATTTACTGACAACGAAATAAAATGATTTTACAGCCCATGCATGCTAATAGAAGTTATATTATTATAAATTGCCATTGGTAATAATAATGTTATCTATTTTGGTATTGAAGATATCTCTAGTATTATAGGCTGATTAGTGTGTAGTGGAAAGGAATTAATGGACTAAAGATATACGAGAGCATAATATAGAGAGTTGGAAAGGAAGGCCATGGAAATGATCCATGAATGACGCAACAGCACAGTCAGCACACAGACAAAGACGATTCTACAGAAACCTTCATCATCTCATCACACCTGCTGTCTTAGTGTATTGTATACAGCCCACCTACATTGTGTAGATTGAAGATTGAGATTGCTATAGATTTTGTCTTGTGTTTCCTTTACTTCTTTATTTTTCTGTTGCAGAGTAATTATCCACGGCATTGAGTTGATGTTGTTGGGGGCAAAGCGAAGCTGCAGATAGAATCTTTAGACAGACTGACAGCCACCAGAATATTGCAGCAGAAAGGTGTTGTTGGTTGTTGTTTCTGTGGATTAGCAAGTAGACTGCGAAATAATATTATTTGGTTGTATTGTTACAAATACAATATTCCTGTGTTTTGTGTTGAATATAATGTGGAAGTGGTGGAGGTATGGTGGGTGCTAGCTGCTGAAGTAATAACTAATAAGAGTGGTTCATTTTGAAAAGGTAAGTAGTCGATGTCACGTAGTAGAAAGAGATTATGTAGCTAATATCGAATAATATTTAGAGAAAAGGTGCAAAAGCACAACATATTGACACAATTTGCAATAAAGTTACATATTTTGCAGATTTAGTAGCTGAGTGAATTTGACTGTGATGTAGCTACACACCTTATCGAAGCAACATTGAAAGTAAAAGCTGAAGACGACACAAGAATGTTGTTACGGAATTCTTTGTGAAGGTTGAGCATACAACACCTTGGTTTGTTGTTTTGAGGAAAAGGAGGAAAGGAATTGGAAGAAGATGTCGAATCAAGGTCATATTAAATTAGAAATCCCTCTGTGGTTAACATCTAAAAAATTTCGACCACCTGAATATGGAAAGCTTGTTGAGGAAGTCAAAAGACCCGATGGCCTCATGTGTACGGAGAAAGTTTGCACTCTACTGATGAGCACGGGGTTGAGAAGGGAATTTCTAGGGTATGTCTGGTCAACAGCCAATCGACATACACCTGGAGTCTTAAATGAACAGGAATTTTGTATAATTCTTGCTTTAGTCGCAATAGCTCAGGTAAACTTACAACAGATACCATAATTAGGTCAATTATAATAATACAATACATTTTTGTTTTAAAAGTTATTGTGCTAATTCATTTTGAATTTCTACCGCAATTTAGGAAATAAAATTAAATCAAGTTTTTGTGTTTTGTCGACTTTCAGAAAGGAACTCCAGTCTTTGATTTAAGTTTCTTATCTCGGCTGTCTGAACCACCAATTCCAGTATTCGATCGAAAATTCACATTGAAGCCAGAAAATAGTCATTCAAGATATCCATCATCTGTTAATACTAATCAAGGGTTTCTCAGTAACGATACTCGAGGAAACAATACCACAGTTGGCCAGTCAAAAAATAACGAAGATGAATACAGCGATTTTCAAAGTGCAGTACTTCCAGCAAATATCTCAAAGTCCATTCCAAACACTGGTCAAATTAATTCAGGACAGTCGTTAGGGAAACAGTTAAATCACAACTCTAATCCTGGAAATCAAGCACCATCGTTTATTAGTTCCAATGTCGAAAGGCTGACTTTTGATAGTCCAGTTCATGCGATCGCTAATTTTACCAAATGTAATCCACCTGCAAATTCGTCACAGGTTTTAAAATCAAAAAGTGAAAGCAGCGTCGGGAGCAGACTAGCAAATTACGATTTAGGTTTGTCGTCGTCATCAAGTGTTATTCAACCAACTGTAATTCAGCCAACAGCAATTCAACCAACTGCTATTCAACCAACTACAATTCAACCAACTGTGACACAACAATGGAACTCAGCTGCAAAAACTAACGACAGTCTTCTAATAGGTGAAGTTGACAGATACTCAGCGCTTCGAGATTTAGTTGCAACCGATGAACCGAGTACTTCAGAAACGATTATGAGTATACCAAATGGAAAAGCAAATGTTGATTTTAATCATCCTCCAACAAATATGCCTGTGAAGAATGATGCTTCGAACGCTAATGACGATGTTTTGCAAATCGTAATTAAATCTCAACCAGCTGATGTGTCAACCGATTTTGGAGACTTCCAAAGTTTTTCTAATCCAAACGTCTCAGACACATTTGAAAGTTTAACTGAATTCAAGAATGAAAATTCGAAAAATGTTTTTGGCGAAGTTCCAGCAATGTCGAAATATCATGATTTTTCCACTTTGGAGAAACATTCTTCACGGGCACCCGATCTCACAAGTTCCGTCTATATTTCTATGTTAACTGAAAGGAGAAACAGCCTCAGTGATGGTGAATTTGGAGACTTTGTAAGCTGCACGAATGATGTCATAAAAACACCAGATGTTCCTGAGCCTGTTATCTCAAAACCAACAACTAGTACTAATATTTATTGCAACAGTACTAAATTTGGTGGCCCAATTCAATCAAAATCACAAACGTATCAACCAGTACCAAAAATCAATTTTAATGTTTCGTCGATCACTAAGCCTGATTCCAATTTTCAAAGGATACCTAGATCTGACCGAATCTCTCCCAAAAATAGTACTGCTACATTCCATTCAACAATGTTGAAAAACTCTGATATCGACCTGTTAAGTAGTCCAGAGTTTAATTTTAACGCGAACGATGATGTGGGTTTCCATATTGAAAATGATTTTGGTATCGCTGACACAAATTTGAATATGATGGGTCCGTTAAAAACTACAAGTATTGAAAACAGGGAATATTTTGACAACGAAAACCTTCATATAAACATTGATGCAATTAATACCCAAGATTTCGATTGTGTGCATCCTATAAGAGGGAAATTTTCAGAAACTTCTCCAGAAACTCGTTCTTTGGCTAGTCTGGATTTAGGAAACTACAATACAACGTGGGAGTTGAGTGATACTACTAAGCCGTCTATTGAAGCCAACGTTGGCTTGCATGCAGATTCGAAGAGTTTAAAAAATGATATACATTATCCAAATTTGTCCCCATCCTCTCCTTCGTTGAATTTAAAATATGCTCATGGAACCACAGAAACTTGCACGGACCCTCAGCAGTCCACCGACAGATACCACTGTTTCAAAGAGGAGATAGAAAATGTGAGTTTTCATTTAAAATGTCATTATTAATCAAGTGGTCTTACAACAGGAAATCAAACTCTTCACGAATTTACATTTTAATCCTAGGAAACTGAAAGATACAGTTATGAGTGGATCCGCTGTATGGAATGTTGTTACAAAATCATTACCTATGCAATGAACGTCTTCAATTCAGCATCATCCAGTACTGTTATCAGAGATGTTGTCTGCAATGAAAAGGGTCAATCCTACATCTTAAGTGAGTCTATTATTTACGATACATTCATTAATAAATGTTTTGTTCAACTATTTCACTTGCCCTTTTATTTATTTTTAGATTTAATAGAAGTATATCTTGTTGCGTCCCGAATTCAGCGATCCTGGTTAAAATTAGGAGGAGATTCAAAAGTGGGGCAGATCCATCACGAAATTGTGGAAGCCTGGGATTCATTGACTCCTTTTTTATTGGGAACTCCTCTCATGGTTTGTAGACTTGTTTCAACTGCTCAAATATTTTCGGCCTAGTTAATTCCCTTCAATTTTCATTAATTGTTTATTGTTAAATTGATTATTTTTACAGGAAGACATTAGTATGGCGGATGAATGGTTGGAGGGAGAATATTCGGATTACTCTAAAGTTTGTGGGGTTTGTTTGATCAATACAAAAAAAGATGACCCAAATGCTTTACTGGACTATGGTGGAAAACATTATCATGCTACTTGTGCTAATTTATGGATCAATGGAGTTGATTCCATTTTGCCTTCACTTTCTTATGTGTCTCTATTGTGATTCGCGCAATCGAAGAAATGAAACCTATATAATATAGTATATTGTGCATACTTATAATAATTATCGTACAATAATGCCGCTCTTGTAAACCCTATTTTAATTGTGAAAATACCTACGGGAACATGCCTAAAGTTATTAATATCCACATGTAATTGTAATACGATCGCTGTATTTCCTTTTGTATGGTTAGCTGAACTTTTCCATTAGTAGATTTAACTTAGCTATTATGCGGGTAACCAGGAACCTTTGGAGGCTTCCACATCTTTGCTACATTTTTAAATTGTATTGTTTTCGTATTTTACTCATTGATATAACGTAGCATCATCCATATTTGGCAGTATTGTATAATTTTACAAATTGATTTTGATTTGACAAATGTAGTCAAAACAATATTATCATTGATATGAAATATCGCTCTTACTCTTGAAGTAGTACCGCAATAAAATCATAAGTAATTACATAATTAAACTCTGGGCCATTATTTGACATCAAGCATAATGTAACTTCATGTTTAGTACATATGTATCATTAATAAATGATGCAGCTACTTCAAATTATATAAAAATTGGATTCACAAAATTGATTTTCTACCAGAGTGTAATGGTACTATGATTTGTGAATAAAAGTGTGACACAAATGTTGGTTGAGAAATTAGAGTACTTAGCAATAGTTTAAGAATATGTAATAGAATTAATATCATTTGCAACAGGGCCATATATCCAGAAATCGATTTCGGAAGGGAGGGGCAAAATCCAAACATGAGGTACAAATTCGTCAATAAACGCGTGAAGTGCGAAAAAGGCGTATGTCAAAATCAACGTAAAATGAACTCTCGAGCAACGAGAACAATTTCGCGATTTTTTGTCCTTTCAAGCCAAAATCATCTGTTTTTGGGATTTCGGGGTAGTGGGCCCAAATCGCTATTAATATGGCTATGATTTGTACAATAACAGTGTGTTGATGAAATATTATCATTCTGAATTAAGTGGTACACTTGCGTAGCATTTCTTTTAGTATTGGGTACTATTTTTTATCTATCTTTGACTTAATAGCATGGAAAAGCTCAAAAGCTGACATTTTTCAAAAAATTACGACAGTAAGTATATCTGTAATTGTTGAAACCAATGGACATGGACCACGAATAGGTTTGCTTGCAAGAGGTGATAAAGAATGGTACACAATAGAAATATATTAGAATGATTTGTCTTTCTATCGGTCCGTCTCATTGCGAGATATAAGTCAAGAACGTATGGAGAAAATCGGTCCAAACATATCATACCTATGTGATCTTGCAGTTTGAAGAAAGGCCAAGTTTAAAAATTGTATCACCCGGACAATTCCTCCCTCCCCCCCCCCCCCATTAAATCTGAATTTACACTAGATTAGAAGGGTAAATCCCAATATTTAATAGGTTATTTTACCATAAAAATGCAAAATATCTAAAAAAAATCGTGCTACGCGGCAATTTGGTGCATTAATTTTACGTTGATTTTGGCCTAATTTTTTCTCGCCGTTTTATACTTTGACATTTTTGGGTCCTCAAAATCTATTTCTATAAATGGGCTCGTTAGTAAAAACTAAAGATTACTCGATCCGACTACTTGTGTAATCAACTCCTAGGTGAAAATCCTAGATATGCCACTGTTTTGAGCTTTTTTGTTACCAGTTTGATACAGGATCAATTAACACTACATTTTTACTCTGTTTTGTAACAGTATAGCTTAACCTACCGTGGACGGTAAATGGATTAAACGAATCCACTTTATTAGCTGCCGTAGGATGCGTCAGCTAATAAAGAATTGCTTTCTTGTTGTTTGAACATCTCGTGATATCATCTAGAGAGTCTGATACACGTAGATCTTTTACTTTCAGATTTTCAGCAGATAAGAGAAGTCTCTGTCTACAGTATAACTGAATGTGAGTGCCCATCAGAGGGAAAATAACAAAAGATAGATCATATTCAATAATTCATTATTTGACATGTATGAAATTTTGAATGCACGATTTACTGATGGTCTAACAATTAGGTATATATCGCTGTAAAAAATTAGAAAGTATTAATAGATTTTCAAAAAAAAATGATTATAATCGGTCAAAATGACAAGAAAAGATATTGCATTTCGAAACTGAGAAAAAAGTAGTTGCCAAAACTTTCACCAATAAGACGTTCCTTTATAAAATAGAAAAGTCTATTTCAGTACGAAAGCACGAGAACCGTGGTTGATTCTGCAATAATTTATTAGCAATGCATTTGTTGCAGACAGTCTAGCTGGCCTAGATCCCTTGTAGCGTTTTTCATTCGCAGTGTAATCCTAGAAAATAAATCCATTCGCTGCAGATCCGAAGTTATTTGGCTATTATTTTCTACAAGGTGTTTTAATTACTTTGTTCCATAGAAAATGTTTTTAATGGGTTTTTGGTACCCGCAGCCGAAGTAAAATTACTCGTATGCACGCCTTTGTTCTTCCAACGATCATAAACTTTCTGTGGGTTTTTTCCTTTTTATATTTTTACGCGTTTAAAATTTATTTAAAAAAAATTGCTGGATATTTTGGGATAACTAAGCCTTCAAATCAGTTTAACAAATCAGTGTGTTACAAAGTAACTATAAATTTTTATTTTCTACAATCATGATATAGCTGGCTTGATATTATTTAATCAGCTTTGGAATTTTTTATCTTCATTTTTATTACAGATACAATGCGGGCAATCGCATCATGGCTAATCCTTCTAACTAGAACAACAGTAAAAGTACTTAATGCAAAAATTTCAAAAAAAATTCAATCCTTTTTTGCTATTATCGATATACAAATGCCTGTATGTGAACAGTTTTCCTTTGGGATATGTGAGTCGGTTTCGGTTGTATAATTTATGTTGGTATTTCCTTCTATTCTCTAAATATAGCCTTTTCCAAATTCTTCTGTATGTCCCCAAGAAGAAAATTGTCTTGTCGTTGGCTTTTATCACCCCTTTAACTTCAAAACTCAATTTTGTGGGTATCTTACAAAGTTGGCATATAATATATACCTATATAATGAAGATGCATACCTACTGTAAAATTTTTACACTGATTGGTGTACTTAAATCTCTTAAATGTAAACTAAATATTACAAGCTCGGAGAAAAAGGATACTACTTGTATTACATATTTAATTGTACATATAATTAATTATATTACTATAGTGTCAATTATGTGTTCACGTGCATTATTTTTTGTACTTCGTTCGCATTCAAATTTGGTGTGAGTCCTAGTATTATGTTTTAAATGCACTAACGTTGTAATATGCCCAGATGCAATTCTCAATCAGAGCAATTTCGATGAGGACAAGAAAAAGTTTTAAACAAAGCAACGAAATCAGAATAAAGAAAATAAATTCCAAATCAAAACAACTACAGGTTTTACTTTTCACAAAATATTTCCATTCACTTTTTTTTTTACTTTTACTTGGGTGAGCACATTACTTCTCGCCCACACACGTCTTTCCGCAAATGTATTAGCAGTCAGTCACGTAGCCAGGGGGGTGCACCCACCCAAATTTTTTTATAGTCATAAAAGGTCATAAAATCGGGCACTTGTACCCCCTCCCCCCAGAACAAATTTGAATAAAATGCATTTTGTTGTAGTTGTCACCTAAATTGGCTCTATATTTCTCGTTACGCAAGATTATACATTCATTTCTACCTCATATTGAAACACCCTCACCAAGAAATCGATCACTGTATAGTAGTGTATAGTATATTGTCGTGCACCCCCCAGGTTATAATCCTGGCTACGCGCCTGTTCGTAGTTTGCTATTTTTCTAAGCGAAGGGAGATAACAAGTAGTATCCTAATACTAATTACATTAAGACGAACTCGCTTTCCTATAAACAAAAATTGTTTGAGTAATTTAATATCAGCATACTTCTCACAACCTTAATTGAAGGAAACTTTCATATTGGCTGCTTGTTAGAGTCCGAGATCAAATTAAATCAAAACATAGCATTTATTAATGTTTTGCGGAGGAGGATGTTGTTAATCTTAGGATGCCGAAAACATCTACACAAGACATCATTCATTAGCAACTATTTTGATTCTCAGAGCATTATTAAGTATAATGTTGTGAGTTTGTGACAGTAAAGTTCAAAAGTGAAAATCCACTACTAGTACTGATTCATAAGGAATTATAAAGCAGACCTAAATATCTGAGAGCTGTATAAATATTATGATCCAATGGTATGTATATATAGGCTTCTAACTTAGAAAGTTCATAGGTAAGTCTGTGTAAATTTAACTGTGGCCGTGTAATGGACTCATGTTTACTCACTTTATCATCAGCTACTGGTTTTGTAAAAAATTGCGGATTGCCATTTTAAGACCAGTCCAATGTAAGCAAGGCTCGAAACAAAACTAAAATAAAACACAGGACATGAAACTTTCTGCACAGAACAAAATAAAACACGTTGGGTAGGTAGATGTAGTTTTCCAATTTTGTTTGGTTGGTTTATAATATGTACTAGTAGAACATGGAAGAAGTTTGTTATGGAAGTGTAGTAGTAAATGTGGTCAGCAATAAGCAAAATACATAGGAAACATAAGTCCATTTCTTGTGTACTCACTATGAGCCATTCATTGCATGAACCATCTCTCTCATTCACTTTGTAAATGCGTAAAGGCAAATAGTGGGAGTTTGTAATAAAGTTTTTGTGCACAATGCATAGATATACGAACTGATACACTAAACAGCCAAGCATCCAACCACCATGCACTTTTCATCCGATCTCTTACGTAAATTGTTTGCCTGTTATACAACGTCATGTTCATGTTGTTAGCGAGTCAACAGCCAGACCGGACCCGGCCAGGAGCACAGAGAGCCACTTGATGCTTGTCCATTAGTTGTGTTAGATTTCCCAAAGATTTTTCAGAAGAAAGCTGCAACCAGCCTGGAATAACAACCGCTCTTCTCTTTTTACTAGTTATAGTAAGTGGGTTATCTAAGTGATCTCTTTACAGTCATACTACCTACCTACTCCAACTCAATGTGTGCACGTTAACCACATCTCCATAAACAGTAAGCCAAAGCCAATCTTCTTATTACTCTTCTCTATCTTCCCTTTTCCCATTCTCTCCTTCCTCTCTCTATGTACTCAGAAACAAGGAGCTAATACCTATTTGTGTAACAAACACACCACATACCTATTTATTAAACATGTCCCATAAAACATCATCCCTTTCCTCCACAGTCAACATGACGTGAAAAATACAAACAGTAAAACTGAGAATACATTTACTCCCATATAGCTACAAACACATTTAAAAGTCTTTCCCGTAGTACCAATTCAATTATTACATTAACTTTAATTTCATGCAATCTCAATTTTGTGTTAGGTAAGCATATTATAGAATGAGAATTCTGTATGGTAAAAAATTGAAGTTAGTATTAGAAATTATTTTTAATCATATTACATTAATTAAGCCAGTGAAAAAATTGAACTGTAGATTGTCATTGAGCAAAACATTATGCTGTAACTGAACTGACAGTAATAAAAGTGAAAAAATTTAACTGAGTTACAAAAAGACTCAAAAACAGTTCTTGCACATTTGCAATATTTATAAACACGAAAACACGCTGTATACCTACATAGTTTTGAAATTTTATTTCACTCAGTAGGCGAACAGAAATGAAATTCATGTGGTGGGTTAAAAGAATAAGAGAAATCACGTTATTTCTGGTTGAAAAGATACCTACTTACACTCTTTGAGCTCTGTGTGCTAAATTTGAGTGTGGTTTTTCTTACGTGTGCTTGTATATGGACCAGAATCACTCGAGACTGAAATATACTCGGTTGTATCTTCACTTGAAAATGGGATGAAAGTGAACAGTGGAAATAGGGACTGGGACTGACTGGGTATGTGAGCCTTTCAAGTTGCATAAAATCTGGTGCAAAGAGAAAGTGTGTAGAAAGGATGTATGTAGTAAGGAATATATTTGTATTTGAGATTAGTGCTTTACACTTCGCAGCACTAAATACTTCACTCATATTCTGGAATGATGATCACTGTGAATTAAGCACTCACAAATATATTGGCATTCCTATCCCTCAACATTGAAGTACTCCATTTTCAACGTTAGTATAGTCTCTGGGATATTATTTGCATTGATAGTGTGTTAAAATGGGTGAAACGGTGAAAGTTAGTGACTTGCAGTGTGTGTAAGAGCCGTCTGTGTGTCGTATCCCTGTTCAGCACTCATCATTTGTTCCAACGATTAAACGTACACAGACGTATCATAATGGGCTTTCTGGTTGTTGATCATCCACTCAGATATGAAAAGGAGGGCAGAGACACAGCAAACAGACTGTGGTCCATTGAAACCTGGTTGTAAATTGTGAGTATGTTGGAGCAAAGTAGTTCTAGACTACATTTATAAGTAAGTAGTGTTGTAGAAAATGTAACGTTGTGTTGTGCGTAGCCAAATTAAATCCATAGAGCGTATTTATTTACAATAGATGCAAAAATATGTTAATCGAAGCTAATGTGGTGTGCTCATTGAGAAATACATTGTAAATGCTTTCATTCTCATGCGTCACAAAAACCTTTCATTCCCTATTCTCATTTTCATGTTGATGTAGTTCTACACATCGTAGTAAAACATTTCCTTCCCACCATTTCTCTCCAACTCATCTCTCATCATCAACCCTCGCTCTGCTCATCATCTCAAATCTGTGTTTGCAAAACTAAGATGTAGGAACACCCGTCCGAAAATTTGTCAAAAGAAATCAGCATAGAAACCCTGCTGAAACTTTCTGTTATAAAATTGGGACAGAGAG
>JAQFYB010002288.1:0-25631 GCA_034694085.1 Pogonognathellus longicornis | reverse complement strand
TTCAAATTCGTATGTTGAAAAATAGCAAACCCCTCAGCGGCAGGCAATCGGCGTTTTGAAAGCTAAAGCCTCATATGCTATATTTATAGCTGTAAGAATAATAATACACAGTGCAAGAACACATTAGCACAAAAATTAATGAGTAATAGGTAATACTTTTTACTTTTTATACATGTAGTGGCTACTCGTATTAGGTCGGTTTTCATATGTTATGCTCTCTTGCGCTATTTATACAAGTCATATTTCATATATTATAAAAGCGGATTCAAGATCAAATTCTTGGGTTTATTTATATTTATTAACACTTCTAATTTCAAGTGTTTCTGGTTTTTCTACGGATATCCATATGCATTACAACAATTTGTATTATTGTATGTGTATAGCTAATCCATAGTAATTTTTAATATGCATTATAGCATTCCACAGCAATTCAAGTATTGTCTACTAGTAAAATAATAAATCATAATTGCAGTGTTTCGTAATACAACAGCAAAAATGTAAATCACAAGGCTGTTTAATTCAAACCGAGCCATTAATTATTACTTAATTGCCTTATTGCTTTCCTTTTTATTGAAATAAAATCGTATCAAAACTTTGACATCAGTACATAGATTAATATACGAACAAAATATAGCTTGTGATAATTACAGTTTTTCTTTAAAATCAATTTCAATGGGGTAAATAATTTAAAAATAAATTGATTTGAAATTTTAGATCTCATAAATGTAATAATTTAGATGCATAATATTATTTGTTTGTTTCAATTTTTTTAGTGGCATTCGACACATTATCCTGAGATTAGCTAACATAATATACCTAATGATACTATTATGATAATTTATTTTCAGGAAACCTGCATTGATTTTTTTTCTATTGATCTCAAGCATGATAATACACACTTTAGGTCAAAAGCAGGGTGAGTTTTTGGAACTGCCATCTCATAACGTGGGTCACATTGTGAACTCAAACTGCAAATTGCGACATCAGGTGTGCAATGAAGACAAGGAATGCTGCTCCAATAAGTGTAATGTACGTGTCACCGGCAAAAGATGCATAGGATCGTCCTTCATTTAATATAAGAAGAAACATCACACTTCATAAAGCGTGCTTACAATCAAACGAAAAATTCAATTAACTAACATTCATTGACTATCTGTACTCTGTACCCAACTACGATGTTTCATTATAGTGTAGTTTATTCAGATGATGATAAAATATAAGTAGCTTCTAAAAATTTCCGTAGCAATTAATCCTTGTGACATGGACAACTTTGTTACTCATTTTTAAAAAAAGTCTCATTTATATATTTACCTATATTTGTTTTCATAGGTTACATTTTTATCCAACTGGTATGCACACTAATAACACTGAATAAAAAAATTAATGATGTTTTCTTCTACGGGATCTGCTTTAGTAATTTATAATTACCTGTTTAATAAAGATTAACCATTTTAATTCTAATGAATATCTCAAAAATCATAAATTTGAGTAGGTATGTAGAAATAGTACCTATGCAAATAATTGAAAACAAATAATCAGATTTAAATATATTTCATTTGACACACTGCTGAATAGCACATTAATTCTTGTATATATATAGGTATGAGCTATATTCAATTTAACAAATACATGTTATACACAATGGATGGCGGAGGAATAAAAGCTCCCAACCTAGGTATATAGGTACTATATACTTTACTTTTAATTAAAAAGTCACATAAAAATATCGTTTGTTGTATTCATAAAATATTTTGCACAGAAAGAAAGTGCCATTAAATTTGATGTCCATATAACTAATAATATTATTACATAATACAATTACGACATTTCAATGCAAGGCGAGCACTAACTTTTTATTGTTTGGATTCCTTTCAATTAAAAAATGCCTTACTATATCGACTAGGTTTGAGAAATCTTAAACAGTGTCATGCATAACAAACATCAAGATAACTTTTAGTTTTGCCTTAATATCATTTAAAATGGAGTAAGTGAAAATACTGTTTCAAAATTTTGTGCTGTCATAAAACTTGATTTGAATTTAAGCTAAAGATTTGTTAATTAAATTTCCATATAGCAATATCTTGATGCATGCATTTAGGATTTTCAATATTTAATAGAAAATCTGTCATTGTGCGACAAATGTATTTATTTCGAAATTAATTAGTATATTTCACTTTCGTTTTTAGGAAATTTGCAATAACATTTCTTCTCGTAATTGCAAGCTGTATGGTAGTAAGTGCCTTTTTCGATGATTCAGCTGAAGACCTGTTGGATTTGATCCATGAGAGTGGCAGATATGTGAGATCGACTTGTTATGGTGGTGGTCAATATTGTGATGAAAACAGCGACTGCTGCTCTAATGTGTGTAACCCACTAAAGGGTGGCTACGGTAATGGAAGGAGATGCAGTTGATTACTAGTTATATTTAAATTAGTGTCACAAGAGAATATTGTTTTGTTTAAATAATGTAATTTACTTTGTAAAAAAGTAGTTTTTATTTTATAATTATTTTTGATCTTTCACATTTTAAACATGCATTGAAATATGATTTACTGAAATATATTTATATATCTTCTTTGGGGACGAGGAAGGAAGAAAAACAATTAAAGACATATATCTACTTTTAATTACCTATGTTGGAAGAGCAAGAAGCAAATCTAACTTTTCCTCTCCTAATTACGTCCCTGTTGATTACAAAATTAAATCGAAATTAAAACTTAGAAAGAATAAAAATGTCGTAAATGTAAACCAATGAAAATTTTTTAATTTTTTTGATCATTTATTTTTACATGAAACTACAGTACAATTAACTCACTTCAATATAATAATAATTAATCAATTAATCATATTCAACTTCAGTAGGTTTATATAGATTATATCTCCGCGATAATGCAAAAAAACAATTATTTTATTACTCTAGCATTTACTAACCCCACCAGTGACCTCTTTACTAACTCGATCGATGCCCCTTTACTAACCGCATCGATGCCCCTTTACTAACCGCATCGATGCCCCTTTACTAACCGCATCGATGTCCCTTTACTAACCGCATCGATGCCCCTTTACTAACCCGATTCTTGCCCCCTATACTAACCCGATTCTTGCCTCTATACTAACCAGACCCGTTCCCCCTACACTAACTTGATCCGTGCCCATATTTATTAACTCGATCCGTATCCATATTCATTAACCCGATCCGTATCCATATTCATTAACCCGATCCGTATCCATATTTATTAACTCAATCCGTACCTAATCTTCTTTATTTACCTGATGTAATACTTACACCTTAAATGAACTATCTTCTCAGTTGACCCCAGGATGTCACCCGATTGCCACTTCCCATCAATATGCACCTTGAAAATAGGTATATCCCTTAAATTTCGAATAGGAAAGGTTTCTCGTCACATTTTGAATTTTTTAAACAATCACTACTGATTTATTTGTGACATATGAGGAACGCCATGATTGTGTATTTTTTGGAATTATTTATTCATTTAAGAATTTGATAAGACACAAAAGGTAAAATCAAAAGTATAAAATGTTAAAATGCCTCGCGAGGCTAGCTTACTGAAAAGGCGAAAGCATAGCAAGTACTCAAGTAGATTTATTAAGTGGCGGAAGCTACTTTTAGAAATGGCATGTCCGTCTGCTGTCAATCCAAGTGATAACTCAAGAACGAATTCCCTTAATTTGTTCAAACTTCGCAGATGATATCTAGGATGTTGGAAAAATGTCAAGTTCAAAAATGGGGTCAATCGGACAACTTTGAAAAACCAGTAAAATAAACTTTTTTGTTTCTTGAGTAAACCTCTATATTATATAAAAAAATCAGCCAATTCTGCCAACGACTAAGGTCAATGACCTCCGTGACCTTTCAACATTCAAATTTTGACTCCACCACGTCACTTCTGAGACAAAAGAAAAGAAAACAACATTTTCCTCTACCATTTTCTACCACGACCCCTCCTTGGGGGTCAAATGGTCGATGTTTTTCCTCTTGTACTCGTAATACATGGGTTTCCATGACACTTTGACCGCTTCCAGAGGCATTACCAAGCCACCTATGGAATTTTGACCCTATACTCATCCTAACTCATTGAATCAACCTCTACAACATTAGAAAAGATTCAGAAAAATCTGTCGAAAACCACACCGCCATGTAAATCGTGTCACATCATTTTTTGTGCGGGCTTAAAATAATGAAAGCAAATATTGTAAAAATCTAAATCTGCATTCGCATTTTATTTACCCTTTTATTACGTTTCTTTTTTCTTAAATATTACAAGGTGGAATATAATTAAGCAGCATTTATTAATTCACAAATAAATAAATTATATATTTACTTTTTCTAAATCTCATCACACAAAATGATCTTATATAAAACTACTTAGGTTTTTTATTGATGTTTGATATCCTGCATGTTTAGGTAAAATATAACTTTAAAATAACTGAAAACTAGGCGAGAGAGGGATCTAAAATATTAAATTTTACTAACCCTAAAGATGCAAAAGTTAAATTATTAAAGTTTTAGTATTTTTATAATATTATGTAAATTAATGCTAATCAAAAACAAATTGCATTTTTGTATTATAGAATAATTGCTTAGAATTTCCTCGTGTTGTGCATCCTGTGAAGAAAATAAACGATCAAATTAAAAATTGCTGTGTTAATTGTGAGAGTACGTCGTCAAAAGAGTGACCATGATATTTGACAATTGCAAAAGAAATATTAGAACTGCCACTTTCTCAACTATAGGAAATACAGAGAGTCTCACTCCAAACACTTTTAAGGGGTTCAACCTTCTCTTATACAAATGTATAGTGCTCAGATTATTTCTCAATAAATAATTAAATCTCTTGGACTGTTCATAAACGTTAGCTGCTAAAGTGAGCAGTATTATTCCATATAAGAGACCAGCAATCAGCACAAAATAATAAATGGCAAGATAGTACACGGAAATTTTGTCATGAAATCTGATGGAAGCAAAAAGGCTGACTGACACCCCCAAAACAATCCAGGAGATATACGAAGGCAATAAAGCAGTGGTGCAGGAACAATCGAAATAAATATTGAGAATGCGCATCATCTGATAGTTTCTCTTTTGAGAGACTGCAGAATTCTTCCTCTTGCTTTCTAAGTTGTATCTATAAAATCAGAAAAAAAAATTACAAATTACGATCAAAGATTAATTATTTAATTGTACATATCAAAACAAAGGAGAAATATCTAACAAAATATTAAACTGGTACACTAATTATTACTGTAAAATATTCATGTTATTATACGAATAAAAAATATTAAATTGGCGAATAAGACATTTAATTAAATAATTTGCACCTAAAAGATAGACTAAATAAATAAATGGGACTACCTGATTAGACTCTTCATCCAGTGAGCTGCAAGAACCATGTAGAGCTGTTGGTAGTATGATTGCCACAGAAAAAAGCATGAAAGTGTTGTTTTGGACAGGAATTCATACACGAAGAAAATCATAAACATTATGGGAGTTTGGTATTCAATGGGAACAATTGAATAAAAGTATTGACTTTGGGTCGGAGTGACGCAAAACTGAAACATGTACGTTATAATTGCATTGGTCTCCAAATAGCCGAATAAAAATGTCACTATTAATACCTCATTCCATTTCCCGTTTTTATTACCGGAAATTTCTATAAATCACAAAGTGATAAAAAATCTAAAAACTTTAATACATAAAATTATTTTTTGAAAACAATTAGTAAATGAACATTTAATTGCTTACTTTTCAGTTGTCTGCTTACATGAACTAAAGCTTTAAAAAACGCGACCATTTCATTTCCATGCGTTTCTATGTTTCTGAAAATTATCCAAGCTAACAAGTAAGCAGTTCCCAAAAAGGTCATCATGGTCAACTCGGGATAATTATTTTCAACTTTCATCCGAGTTGGAAACCTCCACACAATAAACAACACCGTACCCAGACAGTGCCATCCTCGTATTTTCCAAATAATTAAACGCCATTTTGAATTCGTCAAACGAAAAGAGGAATCACCTTTTTTCCAAGTGAACGGCAGGATTTTAAGAAACTCTAAAACTCTCACTGTGAGACTCACAAACTTCAATGTGTTTTCACAAAGCATGTTTTCCTAGAAACCAAATAAATCTATTCGGTTAATGTTGAGACTGCTTCCTTCATTCTCATATAAATACTCGCCATGATGACCTTCGGTATAAAGTCAATAATATTTAGAAGCAAATTATACATTTATAAATTAAATTAGTTGATCAATTAATTGTCCCTGATAATTTCGTCACTCATTATAGCATCCTATTTATATTTCATGTCAAATTATTAAGTGCTTGGAGTAATTTGTTATCAATTAAATTAATGACGTTGTGCCAAATAAAAGTATAGTGCCTTCTTGCCACTGACCAATTACATATTACTCTTGATAATTTAATTCGCCAGATCTTTCAGACTCTTCGTGTATGTGACAATGTATTAGATTTTTGTAAAAAAAATCATCAGGCAGAAAACGTAATGATGGTTAAAGACTTTACTCAATAAATAATTATATACCGCACAAGGGTGTACCTGTGTATCTATATTTAAGCTCACGTGCTTTGTACTCCCCTTTGATTACTGAAAAGACGAGTAATTTACCAGTGAAAATTAATAAGACCTTTTTTCTTCTGTCTGAGCCTTCTTAGTTAAGGTTTCTAGTTATGTCCTGATTGCATGCTTATTTAACCCTAAACCTACCTAGCTCTGGCAACACCCTGTATTTTTCTCCAGATAGGAGATAAAAGTCATTATTTATGCGACCTGTATTATGATGATGGCTTAATGCACATATACGTCGTAGTAAATACATAGTAATACCACATTAGTCAGAAACGTGTCCATTGATTTGTCATTTATTAATTAACCCGATGGCGATGCTTAAAATAAACAGGCGTCTGGTATTCCAGACGTTTCCAGAGTCATAGTCATAAATACATCAATAATAGTACCAATCTATAGTAAACCCTGAGGCAATTATAATTTTAATAAATCTTTAATTCAATTTACAAATTATTCATACCATCTTTCTCCGGCATCTCCTCCAGAATATGCTCGTAACTCGTAATCCTTTAATTATGCTTTCTCGATTGAACTCAACGGAGACGACAAAGAAAGCGACATGCATTAATTGAACTCTTTGTCAGTTAATTAGGTATTTATATATCGGGAGAAGAGATTTTAATTGATATTTTGAAAGCCTTTATTTTGAGTAATAAAGTAATTGGACAAAAAATAGTAATGCGACGTAGACAAATTAATGATTCGTGGACAATGTTAAATTGAAAGGTATATGTTTACACTATACCATACTATAACTATGGATTAGTGATAATACACCCAACTGTCCAATGAACGAGGTTCAATTTTGACCTTCAATACACCCAGTTCAGGATCTGTGAGAGTGACAAATTGGCGTGCATCCCAAGAATTGATAGCAATGATTGCAATGCCGTTATCAGGTCTAAGAAAAGCAGCCAACTGAAATTTTTCATTTTCGACCAGTTGTCCATTGTTTGTTCCGATTCTAACGGAGCCTGGTGGCAAAACCTTACTGAAATGGGCCATTGCGTAATATTGAGTATTTTTGTAAAATTCTTTTGCTGTTGCATTCACAATAATTGGAGCAGAATGGAAATTATCAGCCCAATTTGGTCCTCCTTGAGTGTCAAGGGCTAAATTCCAGTCCACCCATCCAGTCACCCAATGAGTCAGATCTGTAATAATGTCATGAGCGTATTCCTCTGCAAGATCCCATCTTCCCAGAGCTGTACGATCCCTCACATCTGGGCCACGGTTGCAAGCTTCGGTAGCAAGAATTAATTTGTCGGGAAATCTGAAGTGTAATTCGTCGTAGACTTCGGGACCAGCGGCGTAGTTGCCGTACCAATGAACAGCCGTGCCACTAATGTACCTTGAAGCTTCAAGGTCACTCAAACTGGGATAGGCCCAAGCTTGAACGATGTCTCGGTTGTGATCCAAAACCATAATGTTGAAATTTTCAGGAGTGTAGCCACCCATTTCCATAATTGGCCCTAAGTCCGTTTTTACAAAGTCACGCTCCATTTCCCCCGTAAAACCGCAAGTATTCCAAGGATGATTTCCTCCCAAACCAGTAGCTGGTTCGTTTTGGACTGAATGATTAAAACCGTAAACAGAATTAAATAATTATTCTAAAACAAGGCACAATTTTTAGTTAAAATACTTTTGGCAATTCTTTTTCACTAATTTTTATATGGATTTCGAAGTTTTCCAAAATTGGCTGACAATTTTTAGAAACATTTGTAATTAAAAAAAATTAACGCCTAGAATAATTTTAAATTTCAATTACTTTTTCGTTTCACGAAATTTTTATTTGATTAATTTGTGTTTTTATGAGAATTAACGAAAAGCACCCACAATATTTGTACTTTACACTAACCTGTCATTCCCCAGAAATTGACACCATAGGATTTGTACTCGTCAAAAAATCTAAAAAATAAATCGACAACAAATATTATTATCTGCATGCAAATGTTAGATGAGATATTTTTAATCTGTAAAATTGACATTATTTTACTTAAGCAAATATCTAGCGTATGTTTTCCATGTTCTGGATCCAGCTTGTTCTTTGAGAGTTCCGGCCCCATGGAATTGATTGTTTGTTTTCATCCATCTTGGAGGGCTCCAAGAAGAAGCGAAAAACTTTAGTGTTAAATTCCCTGCAATTTCCTGTGCCAGTTTCATCTGAGGTATCTATAAACCCAAAATTATTACAAATTGATGTAAAATTATAAGTCATAATATCCTTGGCTAAAACTTACTTATGCGCACACTGCTTTATAAAAATTTCAATTTTTACACTGTTGACATAGGCGTAGCCAGGATTTGGTTTTGGAGGGGTACAAACTCAAAACAAATATTGTACAGTATGTATCACGGTTACGGACTTATAGGACTTAATACATTGATAGGTACTTTAATACATACAGTTTCCAACACAACTTATGATAATTATTTATTTGTTGCCTAGGATACATTTATGAAGGGGTACACTATCAATGTCAATGATGTCATTGACCTGAGTACCTATCAATGTATTAAGTCCTATAAGTCCGTTACTGTGATACATACTGTATATGTGCTCATTATAGCAAATGTGGCCAAAATGAACATAAAATACATAAAATTGGTGCGTAGGGAGAAAAATTTCACCATTCTATCTATTTTTTTGATAAAATAACTTATTTTTCCGGATTTTTTAGGGCGGGACAATTGTCCCCCTGGCTACGCCAATGATTGACATAAATAAACCCCTAATCCCTAATAATAAAAACAGAATAATTTGCCTACTAAAGTTAAAGGCAAGAAAGAAGAATAGTAGAAATTAAAGAGCCAGGGGCGCATCTAGCTTAAATATTTGGGAGAAGGATCCGGAGCAAAAAAGTTTGGCACAATTTAACCTGTTTTCGGAATTTTGGGAGAGACACAAGATTATCTATTGTAGAGTCCTAAACATGGGGGGGGGGATTCAGCCCCATAATCCGTTCTCCTAAATACGTCACTGATAACATCGCATATATAATATATGAACGTACCTTGTATTGAATGTCTTCCTCAACCAAACTCCAATTGGCCAATTCCCAATCGTCAAAGTCGGTGTCATCGTAAGAATACGGCCTGTTAGAGAAATCGGAGCCTGAGATGACGCCACGAGCCATGGAGTACTCAATCCCATTTCTAGAGTAATATGAACTCAACAATGTTCTTTGCAGACCTGTGGGCAAACTGGCAATACTACTTCCAGCAGCGTCACTCCAAGCACCCCCGAACCCAAGAATTTCTTGATAACGTTGATTCCTGTCTATGGAAACATCCCACGGTTGACCTTCTGGAGGAGTTGAGTCGTCATTGAAGTTCTGTTCCCTGTAAAACAATCTTCGACCATCTCTTCCACTATTCAAAATTTGCACCAGTCCTCTCTCTCTTCGTCCAATTGGATCCACGGTGTCACAATACGTCTCATCACAAACGCACACAACGGAATCGTGGTTGAGTTGACGACGTCGACAAGGAATGGCTCCATTGCTCGAGTCTAACACAATTCCCAATACAATTGCAACAATTAAAAACGACAATTTCATTTTTGAATCCCCAATTGGGTCTCACAAAAGATTTAAAATTATTTTTATAGTAAATCAATGTTGAACGCTACTCGAGATGTGTGTTGGTAACGTTGCTTAGAGTGAAGCTTTAACACTTTTTGATGTAGGTAAGTACATACTTGTGAATCTTATTTTATCTCAAACGATTTGCTATAATATTATAGTATGAGATAAAAATGAAGGATATGTGTGATAGTGAGGGATGGATTGTAATTGATAATGTGGCACACCTCTGGTCTCGTATGTGATATACTAATAATATTATAATCCAAAGTATGCAATCAATAATGTGGTTTCAACAATCCCCTTCCCCTCACACCAATATAAGTCCTGCTGGATCGATTTTTATGCAATCGAACACAGTTATTGTGTGAACCACTTTGAAATTACCTACTTAATAAAGATGGGAACGGGGCAGATTAGGGATTTTAGAATGTAGTATGTAGATAGAGTCGCTTTCACGAAGGGTTTCATTTGGGGTTCGGTTCAGATTAGCTAAACTCAAAAAAACAATAAATAGTGGTCAATCGTCACAAGTGCGCACAATACTTGGAAATGGTAGGGTCTCAAAAATTGTGCCTAAGACCACAATCGAGAAACTGAGAGATGAATGTGAGAAATCAAATTTGTGTAAACAATGAGCTTGAAGTGGTTAACATGAAGAATTAAAATAAATATTGCATTTACTCAGGGGAGTAATTTGGGGGTCAAAATCAAAAAATGTCAAAATTTGTGATATGCAAATTGAATTTTGCGATATGCACAGTTGTTGTTCGCTTTAAGCTTTCTCCTATCGTGCTATCAAATGCAATAAAACTCAAAAGGTTTTCTGTAATATCGGATGTGTCCGGACCAACATTAAAAGCTAAGGGAAACTTGTTCTGTTGTGGAAACATTGTTGGTTTCATTAACGAGAATGGAGAAGAATTTTGCCCTATGTACCTACAAAATAATTTTTTTCTATTAAAACGTTTCGTTCACATAATATTATATTGAATTATTATGATTTTGGATTTCACGCCTGGTGTATTATGAGCATTTGATTTGGTACTTCAAAACTATAAAGCCTACCGAGGTGTAATTTAGTTCATTCGAAAGAAAAAAAGATTTCCTAACACATTGTCGCTGGTTAATGTCCATTTTCTCCTTTTGTTTTCGAGATCTGAGGCGATGAACATAAAGTGGCCGAAAACACGTGAGACATGAGTTTTAGGCACCTTCTCATCTTATCCGCCTCCAAAGCTGTATTATGGAATACGCTAATTGTCCTTTATGGTCAGGAAACATTGTAAATACGCAATGAAATAGAAATTGATGTACATTTTATTGGTATAATCAGGTATAATCTCCTTTATGACAAGAGTATTTGCACGTTCGAATTATCATTTTTATCATGAGATTACAGATAAGAATGACATAATCGCTTTTTGCAGAAACAATCTGTATATTGTACGCAAAAATAATAATTTTAGTGTTGCATTGTTGACCTTACACTTTATACCTACTGAGAAGTAATTTGCCTTTTTGAGACGCAGAAGAAATACAAGTATTTAAAATGGGTGTTAAACGTGCATTCTGGATAACCCTTTTCGTAGTTGCCCTTTTCGTTTTAGTGGCTCAAACTTGTTAGTAAAATAACACTTTGAGTAATAACATAATATACTCAATACGTGCTTTTTGTAACTTTCTAATACAAAAGTTGTACATTTTATTCAGATGGTGCCGAGGATGAGAAATGGTGCCCTGATGACCCTGCTGGATGTCGAAGATATTGCCAATCAGAACAATACAAACATGGGCGTTGTGGTGGCATTACGTATATAACATGTTTATGCTATAATTAGCCCAATCATTTGTGAATTCTGGGAGTAAACAATTCTAATAGCATTACATAGGTACTATTACCAATCTTTAGTTGATTTTTGAAATTATTCACTTAAGTAGGAAAATTTAAATAGTTTCATTTAATTTACGGGGGTCATTTAATCCTACCATACGCATATGAATTTTCCCTTAAAAATATGAAATCTCACACATTATTCATACTTCATACACTGACATATGAAAAAAACAATCATGCATACTGCCTTAGGTTTGTAGATATGCAAATTACATTTAATATATTAATTTTTTTTACCATTCCATTTCCCTTACCACTTACCTGATGCATTAGTCATGTATAACTTAGTTCATTATTTCTAAGTGGAAGGGACTGATAAATTATCGTGATTAGTATTGAATGCAAAGTTTATATTATTTTATAATTGATAATGCAAAAATTCTGCAACAAATTCATTTAAAACAGTTTTATATTATTTTTATTATCAGGTAATCATAGTATAATATTATGTGTAAGGCAGTTAAGTATAGTTTATTCACGCCTGCTTCATTAACGGAGCACCTTTTACTCGGATGGAGACTTGTACCACATTTATTCAGTGTTTCTTGACAATTCGAAAGGATTTAATAATAGTTTGTTTGTAAAGTTCTGGCAAGACTTGCTGATAACAATAAGTAGTAAGCGATACATAAATACAAACAACGTTTGCAGGTACAGTTTGAAATTAAAGCTACAAGTACATTGTTCAAAAACATTACTTACTAGTTACACCGAGAAAAAACTATGTGTACGCTTTTATTTTTATTTGGTGCTATACTGGTAACAAGAAAATGCGTTAATTTCAGAAAGCAGACTTTTTAGTTCGTTGTAAGTTCATAGCTTAGTTGGTTAATGTTCATTAAATAGCTACACGATTAGAATAATTAATAAGACAATTGTTATTAATGTTAATACTAATAATTAATAAGATCTAATAGTTCTAATTCACATCAAAAAGAGACTCAAAAAATTTGAAATACTTTTTAAAATATTATGACGTCACAAATTACACTGTAGGAAAACAATAAAATTCATCGGGTGATAGCTGCACGTTATTCTCCTTGATGTGACGATCCAGGAATTTATGAGTAGAGGGTTTTATCCACCCATTCTTCCAACGAAAACTTTGCTTCATTTGTGTTGTCCGTGTCACGCTCTTTAAATATTTCTGTTCATATGTATGATCATAAAAAGAAGACAAATAATAAATAATCTTTGCAATTTATTTATTTTAATTGAAATATAATTAAATAATTGAGAATTGTGACTTACCCATCATACACTTTAATTTTACGGCACACATGATGAAGTCGTCGAAAAGAATTTGACCGGAACTGTCGCCGTACCTGAGAACTAAACCTTCCAGGATTTTGTTGTTTACAGAGTAACCTGCCGAGGATAAAGCTTGGCGTAGTTCAAAGGCGTTCAATCGTCCAGAAACATCTTTGTCATAGATTTGGAAAACATTCTAAAAAATGGACCAAAAAATTCTTTAGTCCTGGCGGACTCACCTATTTCACCGGGGTGGGCAAACTAAATAGTAGTTTATATATACAGGGTATACAGGGCAAACTTTTCAAAGTGCAATATCTCATGAACCAATACGAATTATGAAATGTGATTCATATTAATTGAAAGAGGATGAATCAACAATAATTTTCGTATATGAATTGTCTAACTCCGGTAATGTAATACGGTCGGAACAAGGCTTCATATAAAATGGTCCATCACCATGTTAAAATGTACTGCACAATAATATTTTTAGTTCATGTACCGGACTGAATTATGAATTGAGATTAATATCAGTCGAAAGGGGAGACTTTAGCGGTCATTTTCATGTATGAGTTGACTAAGTTTGAAAGTTTAATGTGGGTGAAATAATTACCCAAGAAAAATGCGTCGATTTCATGTTTTGTTTCTTTTGTGCTATGAGTTGGCAACTCGTCATTGGCCCATTTTTCTTGGGCAATTATTTCACCCACATTGAATTTCCAAAGTTAAGCAACCCATACATGAAAATGACCGCTGAAGTCTCCCCTTTCGATTGATATTAATCGCAATTCATAATTCGGTCCGGTACATGAACTACGTCAGTTCAAAGCAATGTTGACTTTCATTTTTACATGGTGGAGGATCATTTTATATGAAGCCTTGTTTCGACTGTATTACATTACCGAAAATAGACATCCTATATACGAAAATGATTGTTGATTCACCCTTTTTCGATGGATATTAATCACATTTCAAAATTCGTATTGGTTTATGAGATATTCCACTTTGAAAAGTTTGCGCGACTTACTCAACATCCTGTATATATATATATATATATTTTAATTATACTAAAGTACATTAAAATTCATTTCAGCATACTGTAGTTTGATGGGAAAATAAAATTAAATATAAGGATAAAAATTTGTATAAAGAATTAAACACGAAATAGAAAAGTTTCCTTTCTTTTCTTACCTTCCATGTACGAACACTTGTCCACAGTTCAATAAATTCATTCAATCCTAATTTCCCCGACCTGTCTACATCCATCATAGCAACCATCGACCTGCATACATCCTTACTAAACCCGTCGAATTGGAATTCTACAATCATTCCAAAAAATTCGAATCATTTTAGATATGACACAACGTTTTACACCAAGCAAGTTTGCAGTTTCAAATGATTAAGAATTGAAGCAAGAAATTGAAATGGAAAACTTACGGACTTCTGCGACATACAATTTTTTGTGGAAGACGAAACACAAAATACGGAGACATGCCAATAACAACAAAAAAAACGAAACACACGACATATAAAATTAGCACACCAAAATTATTAGTAATTAACCTAAATACAAACTTTACAACTATTAATATCTTCCCGAGTTTTCAGAAGGGTGAAGTGAATGCTTTGACAGGAACATTACAAAACATGCATTCTTAAAAAAGTGCAATAAAGTTTAATTTAAAAAACTACCTACCTAAATTAATTACAAAATATAACACCGACCTTAATATCTGAACTTACTTGAAATATAAAAATATAGCTATATTTACACCCAGAAGGCTTAATGTAAAAAACAAAAACATTAAAAATCCTAATGGAGAAAATTGTAATACAAGAAAATAGAAAGCATTTTGACCTCTTTTAAGTGCCAGGTCAAGGACCTCTTTTAATTCAGACCAATCAATTTCCATGTCGTCTCCAGCGACCGTATCAAAAAATTCTTTCACTTTCTTTTTGTTTTCATCTTCTTCGTCCTCAGTTTCTTTCACCTACATTTACACATAAAAGCTCCAATTATTTTTCAACCCAACAGACAATTTACGCAAGAGACAAGACACAAAACATCAACATGCGACATGTATACGCAACAAGTGGCTAATAAATATTTGACATTCACAAATGTCGCAACCACAACAAATATCTTCCCACGTAATTGGATAACGAGCGACATTCACAATTTCATGACATAATAAAAAGTACAATGATATCTTTTCTTCGTCTGAACTCTAATTATATTCACTTGCCAATGTTGTCAGAGTCGTTAGTGAACGACAAATTGAACTCATATTAGACAATAAAATATTATAGCTGGGCAAATCCTACAATAAAATACTACAATCGAAAATACGAAATTGAAGAGCAGAATAAAATATGAAAACGACATTAAGGATTATAACCTTTATCTTTGACGGAAACAAAAACATCATTCCAAAATTATTATCATTATAACCAAACATTTAGTAGGGTAAGAAAATCCTCTTGATTAAGTACTCAGGTTTTTATGCTTAGTAATCCCATGATGTTGAAAACAAACAAAAGCGACTTAAACCAGACATAAAGAAGAATTCACAAAAAACAACAAGAAACACAAAAAGATTAAAAAAAGTAAAAAGTGACTTGAAAAGATTTTTTGTGAATTTGCATCATGCACTTACTACGGGGTGGTCTACACCGCTTTTAGTGTCAACACCTGAACCCACAGCCTATTAAGGGGCTTTCAAAAAGTTAGTGCCAGTAAAGTTATTTTTTTAGATTAATTCATCAAATTATTAAAAATATCTTACTCTTTCGTCAACTTCTCCGACGCCCACATCTCCGTCATTCTCTCTGTAATACATCAAAATCAATTATTTTTTACCACTTTGTTTCTTGTTTCCATTTGTCAAAAACGTAATTTTTAAAGCTGGTTTTAGATAGTGACCTTAATTGTGCTTCTGATTCGGAGAAGACCCTAATGATGAAATCTCCTTCTTCGTTAGGTTCAAAGCAGGACGGGACAATCACATAAGAACCTGGGGGCAATTTGAAGCGACAGCTTACTTCACGAAGATTAATGAATGTGGGTGATCTGGCAACACTAGCGTTGTACTTGAAAAACTTTGTTGGCAATGGAGAAGGGTAATTCCCACCATCCGGCAACTGAAACAACGCATTTTAATTCATCTGATGACAAAATAGTTTAATAGAGACTAATGATGAAACAAAACACTCAAAGGTAAACGTACGCTGTAAATTGCGAAGCCAATGGTGAGACATTCCATTCCCAGTTTCCTTTGTGCGCGACGATTTTTTTGCATTAAGGCCACGATTACGGTGCATTTTTCTTCCTCATCATCCTCATCAACATCCGTCAGTTCAATCACGTATTGTGGATTGTGTGCAAATGTTTCTGTAAATGAAAAAATATTTTCATTAACAAAATTAGTAATTATAATGATACATATTTAAGTATAATTATTACTGTGGACAATTAACATTCAAATTTATTTGTGAATTACCGATAAAGTTTCTGCATCCTCCAGCAGTGGCTCCTCGAATCCAAGCCCCTTCAAAAGTTGTTTCACTCCACTTTTTGGTTTCATCGTCATCCTCCAAACTTGATGGACTCAAATTACAGATTTCTAACCGTTGGAAGTGTCGACTGAAGTCTTTGAACGACATCCAGAACTCACCGTCTGCGTCGAATGTCAACCCGATTTCTTCTTTTGTCTCGTCGTCAATGAACTGCCACTCTTGCGATCTTAATTCCACAATTGCATCATTTGTAGTAAGTGGCAATTTAGAATTATTTTACTAATTTCACTTTTAAAATTAATTGAATTGCATATTTTGAATTTTCTGGAACTGACCCATCAGACCATGCTCCTTTCCACTCGGCTTCGTTTCCCCACGGATTTCTTATTCGTAACAACGGAATTTTTCCTTTCACCCTTGGCGTCTCAATGTCTACTAATTTCACATCTGTTATTGAATACGCGTGACCTCTAATTAATCCCACAGAAGTTTCCGCTTCGACAACATTTGGGTCAGGCTATAAATAAAAATAGTTGTTGAATTTCCAAGCGAAAATTATATTCCTTGAAATTAAATTATTGCATATTAAATGAAATACTTCGATGGAGCATCCCATAAAGGAAGACCTCTCGTGCGCCTTTTGACAAATTGTGAATAAGTTCTTCGGGGCATTTGGTCCTTGTACATCGTACATTTCTGTTACTCCTCCGGTGAAATCTTCCAGAGCTTCGCATGTAGTGCCTCCTTTTAAAGCTTCGTACGATCCGTGCAACCTAGACACAAAACCGAATAACAGATTTTATTAATAGTCCTATTGTGATTCATTTTTAATTTCGTTATGTTTATTTATTGGTGGGGTACTTGGCATATGCTTTTTCCAGAAGGGCGCTCCAAAATTCATTTGAATCCTCTGAATGCATAAAAACAAGTTTGCCATTAGAAGTTGGCAATCTGTCGTCAACAACCACGTCAACCCAACGACCGTACTGCCAAAATCTAAATTAAAAAGTACCTAAATAAATATGAAATTCCTGAAAAATATATACATTGGGTTTAGCTATAAAAGATAGGCAGACCGGAAATGGAAAAGACCGCAATAATCATCCTGAAAGGAATTGTCTTCTGGAACAATTTGATGAAAAAGTTTTTCGTTCAAAGTTAAGTTTGCTACAGCTGCCAATAACCAACAATCCCCTAAAGTATAAATAAAACAAACATGTCAAAATGTTATAAAAATATTTATTAAATTGAATTTACGGTTTTTGTTAGCTACCGAGTTCTCCTTGTTTAACGTCGAAACGACTAGCACCCTCCACGAAAAAGAAGGGCTCGTCAGTCATTTCCTAAAAAAATGAAATTCCGCTATTAGTTAAATTGCAGATATTACACGAATAGTTTTGAGAGAATTTTTGGGGGTCATACATGTGGTCGTAGCCATTCAAAATTTCTTCTTTCACTCTTTGAAAAGAAAACGCTTGCAGTCTCAGCTGGAAATTCTTCATCCTCAAACAACATTCCACCGGACAAACATTTCCCTTTGATTTTCTCATAATCTTGAACGGAATCGATTCCTCTGTACAAGGTTCCCGCCTATATGAATAATAACTTTTAATTTCTTTTGTTTAACACAACTTTTTTAACTTTTGATAAATCCGGCCTGAAGTACTCCACAGGTTTCCTTTACACTTTTTCCAAAATATCAGTCGTGAAAATTGTACAACACTTATTCGAGTATACATTGCTGTACAACACTACGATAGACCTACTGAATTACAATAACACAGAAGAATATCTGAAAGGGGTTACCCGGCTATTATACTATAACCATACAGGATATTTAAAAATTAGACAACATTACCACCACACACTTTGGTTAGCACCACGCAAATTGAACAAATTATGTAACAAAAATAAAAGTGAGACCAAAATGGATCTTAAAAAGAACGTAAGGAAGACGTGCGTATATTCTTCATTAAATCACACTAGGAAATATGAAAATTAATTTTGAGTTAATTGACACATAGAGATAGGGACCACAAAAAGTAAAAAAGGGACAGGACAACAAGAAAATGTGAAAAATCACCTTATATTGATAAGGACGAGGAGCATACAACTCATCATGATTATCCTGATCAATAGAATTAATGTTTACAAGTTTAAATGGGCATACTAAACATTATCGTAGAGATAATGTACATAGGAAAGACTTTATCAGCATCCGTGCCATTCGCATTCAGTATTCCATTCCGTCATCAATTTAAATTCTCATTAATATTAAGCATGTTGTAATATATAAGAAATTGTCGAATAGCAGGAAACCCCGATATTTGACAAAATGAAATAACACTTAAATTAGAACCGAAGGAAAGCAAAGACTTGCCTTGTCAACGGGTTTCACTTTACTGGAGCTTTTTCCTCCGTGTATTTTTCTGCCTCCGACAATAGTTTTGATCATTCCATCGATGAAACTTCCGTCGGCATTTTGTTCATTCCGCGGAGTGTCATCTCCCATTCCATGTCCAATCATCTCCGCCACTTTTAGAATACCCGGCAATAGTTTTTGCATGTCCCCTGGGAGAAATCCTCCAGCGCCTTGAATAGCCCCAATAAGACTGCTCAGTCCATTCGAACCCGAATTTCCATTTCCCAAAAAGCCCAAAACACCTTCTACCAATGAAACATCAACTTTCTGAATAGCACCGGAATTCCCACCACCACCACCGCTATTTTCCCCATTGTTGAATTTCTTGTCAATTTGGCGAGTGATTTCATTCTTCACTTCATTTTTGATTGCCTTGAAAAATCCTTTGAATGCCATATTGTATTTGTTCTTCACCTACTAAAAAAATCACACAATCGCCACGTCAAACTTTCACTGAGAGTTCAAAAACAAAATAGTTTGGTAAACAAATTAAGCAATTTCTATAGAATTGACCAATAAAAAATGGTTCAAAAAAGAAGAATGAATGATGAAAGAGTTAATAATAATACCTGTGGAGACGAGATTAAAATGAATCAGACAGAGATGAAAAGATGCGTGTAGATTGTAGAAGATTGAAAATGACGTCACTTGGCAGTGGACGTCTTGCTAATAAATGCTAATTATTGTAATTGTTGCTGGTCTTCTACCTTCAACCTTATGTCTTTTATTGTTGTTTGTATGTTGTATATATTTACATCTGACGATGCTGTATTTGTGTTACAAGCTACAGAGGTGTATTCCGCAATCTGCTTGATAATGACAAGACAAGTTGTTGGCTGTGTTGTATTTGATTGTAAAGCCCCGAGGAAGAAGGAAGGCGACAAAAAATCCAACATCCAAGGTCATTCCACAATTTTCTGTGTGTATTACGTGTGTGGGATTTTTATGTCCAGTCTAGTCGGCTTAATAATCCAGTAAGGCACTATTCTCTCATTGTTCTCATGTTCTCCTGTAGTAATAAAATATTATTAGGTACCTATGTAAAAATACAAAGCCCAAAACCCAATCAACGCACAATGTTAAGTGGAGTGAATAAAAATAAAATTAACATTGTAATAGAACTATCAACTATGTATGTGCATAGCAGAACAAGAATGAAGTGTAGCAAAAGTGAGTCACACACATCAGAATCTGCAGAGAGCAAAATCAGCAAAAGAAGATCTTTTGCTTTTTTATAGTTTTGTGCTATTGGCTACTAGCACAAGGCGTGTATTGTATGTGTGTCGTCTCGTGTGTTATGTTAAATGGGATTATATTTTACTTGGATCAATGCCCAACTAACTCTTTCTAATAAACGGGAAAGGATTGTACTTATAATACCTACAGCACCTATAATAAGTAGCGCAATTGTTTATTTATGTGACCTACTCTGTCTCACACTAAAACTAGTACTCCATAAATGCACTGAAACACGTAAAAAATTCGCCAGGCGAAATCTGGAGGATAAGAACAAGTCCGCCATGTAATTACCCGGCAAACGTTAACGTGAGCAAGGATTGTAAGCAGAAAAAATTTCGTAGCAGTAGTATTAGGTACTCACACAACAACGACACCACACACACGCTGAAATTCCTTCCCGTCGTCGTCTTCCCGAACTCTATCAGTCTAAAGTCTGTTTTTTAATGCTAGTTTCTTGAGTTGAGTCACTGTTGACCGATGACGATGAGACATGTACATGGGAATAGGAATACTATAATATCATTTCTCTGCTATTCACTGTGTTTCTGCCTATTTCCTTTTTGCCAGCAGCGACAAAATGTTTACGTTTGTGTTCGTGGAATGGAAATGAATACATAAAATGAACTACTGTTTTCCGGCTTCTGATATATTAATAAATATTTTATTAGATTGAACATGTCTTGTATGCATATAAAATTGGAGTCTGGGGTTTTGCAGATATGAAAAGTAAACAAGTTTGCATGATGATAATGCTTGCACAGTTAAAGGATTCGTCATAAAACTTGTACCTAACATATTGTGATCATACTAATATTAAACCAGATGAGTACAGCAACTGAAAAGCAGCTGAAGCTATACAGACAACAGAAGCTGTATCCATCAATACAAATTCTCATTCACTTCGTCTGTGTCCGGGGCTTCGATTTTTGTAAAGGCGCCCGCCGTGGTTGGGACACCCGGCGCCCGGGGTTGAAGCAAATGTCTTTCACTACCTCATGTGTAGTGAAAGTTTCAAATATGATGGGGTTGGGGTGCTTTTTTAACAGGGGGCGTCTTTTCCCCCTCTAAATGTTTATAAATGTAAAATGAAATAGTAAATATTCAATTTGACATATTGATCATGCGAAATCATCAAAGGAAGAATATATTATACAGAGGCGTAACCAGGATTTGATTTCCGGGGGGGGGCAAACTCAAAACATGAGGCATATATGTGCTCATTTTCGTGCGAAGCGCGAAAATTTATTGGCAAATTTGGGTAAAAATGAACATAAAATACATAAAATTCGCGATTTTTTGCCCTTTCAGAGCCAAAAAACCCTATTTTTTCCGGATTTCGAGAGGGGGGGAAGGGCAATTTCCCCCAGACCCCCCTGGCTACGCCAGTGATATTATATATCGTCATTACACTTGTATTAACTAAACTAAATAACATGAAGGTTAGTATTGTATAAGTTTTACATTATTAGTATTTTGAAATGTCAACTGTCATAAAAAACAGGGCGCCGGTGCCCCAAAATAGGGCACCCTTGGCGAGCGCCCCAGGGTTTAAACCCCCAAACCCAACATAAATCGAAGCACCCTCTGTGTCTATCAATAAAACATTGCTCCGTTTCATATCCAAAGTCAATTTGCGATATTAATATTACATCTAAGGCTCGCCTATGATGTTGCCTGGCACTTGCGCCCTGGCACACAGAGTTCCTCAATATTTTTTGTAATCAGTGATTTCTCTTGAATGGAAAATAAAATCAAAATTAACTCAACACACTTTGGAAGCTAAATACTTGGTCTATCATAATATACTTTCAGTTTAAAAAGAAAATTATTACAAAGTACTGAAAATACATTATGAAAGACCAAGTATTTAGCTTCAAAAGCGTGTTGAATTAATTTTGATTTTATTTTTGATTCAAAGAGAAATAATTTAATTTGTAAAAAAAGTATTGTCTATATTAAAGATTGCGGTCTTAGGCGACTCTTAAGTATTTTATTAGGTGATACTTATATGGACCACAAGATCTCGGAGTTACGCACTGTGCACTCCAATTGAGCGCTCGCACGCGGTTTAACATCCCGCATCCCAATGCGGGGTTGGAAAACTTTCGGAGCTGACTTCTTTTTTTCAAAGAACAACTATTGTACTCAAATAAAATCAAGGTGCCCAGAGGGCACCAAATTTTTTTTTTGTCAACCAATTTGGCATGACCCCGTAAAATGGCCCTTTTCTTGATTTTTGGGCCCGCGGGTGAGAAACCCGCATTTAGAGGCAAATTTGGTGAGCCTGGGGGCACCAAATTTGCCATCAAAAACATCACATGCATCAAAAACAGAAATTCCAACTCCGATGGGATGGCATTCGGATTTGGGGTCTGGAGTGTTCAAACCACTCCCAACTCAGAGATCTCGTAGTGTAACGGCTCCCAGGTATCTATTCTATGAATGAAACCAGCATGTAGTGCGATGTTAGTATAGTTTAACGAGAAGCTCTAATAACATGTTGGTCGCATAGGCGTAACCAGGATTTGGTTGGGGGGAAAACTCAAAACGTGAGGTATATATTATGCGCTCATTTCAAAAAATTTCACAATTTTTGCTCCTTTTTTGGTAAAATAACCTATTTTTTCCTGGTTTTGGGGAGAGACAATTACCCCCATGGCCCCCATGGCTACGCCAGTGTGTTGGTGCATAGACGATGTGAGTCTGTGGTGATTTTGTTTCAGTTTTTTTCATTTTAGTGGTTTCGCCCTTTTTTCATTAGGAATATTGCATACTTCATAAGTCTCATAAGCGCATAATAATAATGGCTCACACGCTCACATGATTGCATGTTCTGTTACACTCATTATCTCAAAATAATGCCATGTTCTCACTGTTGCAACAATGCGATGTATGATGACTTTGATAACATGATTGAATTGATGGCTGACCATTTCACGTTAGGCGAGGTGTTATTTACAGAGAGTCAGTCGTGACGGGCATTAACAAACGGTTTGCCAGCAGAGACATTAAGCATTTGTCACATGTGATCAGACCAGGGGCGTTTCCAGGTCACACATTTGAGGGAAAGGGGAAGTGTAAAGTTCAAAAATTTGGGGGGAGTGCTTCAGACCCCCAAATAAGCCACTGCATGTGACTTCTTGGTTTAGCAATACATCATTTTTGATAATATTATTATCACAACACGTAATGGTGTGATTAACTGCCTAATGTTTCGGCTGACACATCATTTGTTGATTCCCATCACCACTGTTTACAGCTGCTCTACAATTTTAGCGATGCTATGAAAATTCTCATGCAGTCGCAGTAAGTTACGGGTTTAGCATCAATCAATCAATAATGTCATCAATTGGTAATGACATCTTAATTATAGTTTTTACTCCATTTTCTTGTATTTTATACTTGTGCCACAATAAGTACATACTTTATTACTACTAGCCAATTGGCAATAGATATATCTATTGACAACTGACAAATTATAGAGGCAGAATATATGCTCGACGAGCATACGTTTGGCATTGAATACCATCTTTTCAGTGAAATAAAAAAGGAATTGCCATGTAGAATGAACCACTTTTTTCAAATAGAGCTGTCTTTTATAATCGAAATTTGTTAGAATATTACGTAAGCTCATATTTAAATGATTTTATTATGTTTAGGTATGCATATTATTGGGATATTTGGTGGATTATCATTTGGTGGTTTTATGGTTTTAAGCACATCTTTAGGTAATTTTTAGTGCATATTTACATGCTTAAATCTGAATTTTGTGAGCATGCTTATCCGCACTCTGCTTATGAAACATTATCGAAGAGTGCGTGTGGAGCATTTGTATTATGTCGCTTGACGCTCTGCCGTAGCTGCCCCAATATAGATATGAAAATTACTAATATATCGGATTTGCTCCGCAGCCTAACTTTTTATTTTCTTCCAATAAGGGTAATGGCAATATATTGCCTGTCATGTCATTATCTTCTGGATGACTAGGTGCTTTCATTTCAGTATTATACGTTGTAATAACCTTTTTACCCCGAAGAACGAAGCGAACTCTGACAAATACTGATATGCTCAGTGTCAGTCCATGCAGACCATCTCACTTTTTATAAGCTTTTTACTGCAATGCTAACTACGAAAAAGTACAATTACGTCAACTATCGACCCACTCAAAATATGGGTGTCATATTTTTTTCGGATGTATAGCATTCACTGTTCTATACCGAAGTATACTAGCATGCAATCAAAGCGTCATTACTGTGCTCCAGATGGAAATGAATGCTCATGGCAATAAATGCTGATTAAATAAATATTTTTATGTTCGCTTTCAAATTAGCTGTAATTGATAATATTATATGTATGTACTGTTCAGGTAAAAGAAATAGACAGCTGGCTATTCTATGGGGGTTATCTGGTGCTTGTTGTGTTGGCAAACAAATAAAATAGAATTTGGTTTGATTCGAAACTGCTGGTGGAAAAAATGTTTTCTTCCCCGCATCCGTGCATCACCAAAAACCTTCACCCCACCGGGAAGACATTCTTCCCTATTTATGTAGGTTATAATTTATGGGTTGGAAGTATTTTCATTGCCCCATTTTCACTGTGTTTTAACATACCATTTTCTTTGATTTTACTCTGTCTCATAATCCCATGTATTTGAGCCTGAAATTCTTTGTGCGACGAGAAATCAATTTTGAAAAAGTTTCAAAAATTTTGTAAGAGTTCATAAAAAAGAGGAGGAAATTCTGAAGAGTACTTGGAAGTCCTTTTAGCAATTTTGATCGCATACGTGTCTACGTGAGTCTAAAAAACCAATTTCTTCATTCTCCACGTATTCTTCCAAACTTTTAAAATTTCGATATTTGATATTTCGAATTATAATTTCCAGGTGATTTTGATTGAACCCTTGTCTTTCCAAATATGCTGCCATTTCCACTGAAATGTCCCCTGTAAGCCTCAGTTAGCGCATATTCAAGTATATACCCATCTTTAAAAGTGTTTAACCTGCTGGTATTAATAGACGCTATAATATGCAGCACTAATTTTAACTATATACGCTTAATAATAATTTTAAATAACATTGAAATAATAGAGACTGCAATGATCCTGTAACCCTTGAAA
>JAQFYB010002287.1:0-25633 GCA_034694085.1 Pogonognathellus longicornis | reverse complement strand
AGTAAATACGAAGTTTGAAAGCTGTAGGAGTTCACTGTACCGATATAGAAATAAATATTTTGCCGAGCCCTGTTAATATGTAATGAAAAAATTTCGAGTCGGGTTCGGGCGGGTCCGGGCTTAAACTTTTCGAGTTCGGGCGAGTTCGGGCGGATTCGGACTTAAACTATTCGAGTTCGAGTCGGGTTCGGGTCTGAAATTTTCGAGTTCGGGCGGGTTCGAGTTGGAAAATAACTGCCCGTTTACACCTCTAATAGGTATGTAGAAATGTCAAACAGACGGAAGTGGTTCTATAATGTTCTATAAAATCATATGCACAATATTAGTAGAAAATTGGAAATAATATTTTAATCTTTTTCATAAACGCAATTATTGCTAGATATTTCAAAAATTGCACTAAATTTCCAAATATTTAAAAAATTGCAATAATATTGCTAAATATTGCAATATAGTTTAGTTGCTATAAATGTTTGAAAAATTGCAATATAGTTGCTAAATTTTTGAAAAATTGTAATATAGTTGCTAAATTTTTGAAAAATTGCAATAAAGTTGCTAAATTTTTGAAAAATTGCAATAAAGCTGCTAAATTTTTGAAAAATTGCAATAAAGTTGCTAAATATTTGAAAAATTGCAATAAAGTTGCTAAATATTTGAAAAATTGCAATAATATTGTTAAATTTTTGCAAAATTGCAATAATATTGCTAAATTTTTGAAAAATTGCAATAATATTGCTAAATTTTTGAAAAATTGCAATAATATTGCTAAATTTTTGAAAAATTGCAATAATATTGCTAAATTTTTGAAAAATTGCAATAATATGCGAAATATTTGTAAAAATATTAAAATTGCAAATATATTAAATATAATAAAAATGGCCGTTTACTTAAACATTGGAGAGGCTAAAATAAAAGATCTGTACCTACTAGGACTTTCGCATGTAATATCTTTGCTTTCTAAGACCCAGATTCAACCATTCTGGTGAAATATCTAAGTTTCGCTGCCTAAATGATTGTGCACCCCAATATAGAATCCTGAATCCGCACTTAATACTTGATCAAACAAAAACGATGTATATATTTCTATATAAATGACGGCAAATGTTACATTCATTCTGCATTTGTGCAATGTTACTTTTAATCAATATCGTAAATGAAATATTATAATTGTTTGACATAATTGCAGGATGGTTCTCAGCGAAATTTTTGATCTTATGATGGAGTTCCCTCACCGTTTAGAACAGAATGTTTCACCTTACCCAAGAACTTTTGACGAAGCCAAGATTTATTCATGGAAGCTATCAATGTATACAAAATGTATTGTACTAGACCCATCAATAATGGTTAGCATTTTTTCAATTTATAAATGTAGGTTACACATCTAAAACAAAAATTATGTCTCCCTTTCCTGGTTTAAACTTATTCATTGATTTTGCAGACATTGAATTTCATAATTTTGATGCTATATACAATGCCCAACACAACTAAAGATATTTTTCTTAACAGGTTGTGAAGAACTGCGATGAGCTGTTTGAAAATTCAACTCTTTCGATGTTTCGGGGTGTACAAAATCAAGAAGAATGGAACACTCAAGTAGTTATCTTAAAACCAGGCTACCACGATTTTATTCGTTTGGAACAGTTCTTGATTAGCTCAAGAGCCTCGGGTATGTAGTCAACAATCAAAGCAAATAAACATTCTTAAAACAATGTCATATACAAATGGATTTTGAACAGGAGAAAAGGCAACTTTATGGGAGGTCATTAAAAAAGCTCTTCCTTATACGGGGATAAATATTTTGAAAAATGACATGATCGAGTCGGCTGAATCATACACACATGCAACACCGTGAGTTTTTGCAAATAATTAATTGAAAATGTGTAATATTAACAATAACAAAGTACCTATAAGCATTACCTAAAAATTCTAACGTTATAGAGTGCGGCAAATGGCACCTATGCAACGTATGCGGCGCATAGGGGCCCCCCACGATTCAAAAGACCCCCATATTATGGAATTGGGATCTGGGGATCTACAATCCCTAAAAAATCTGACCGAGAACCCCCCCCCCCCCCACCAGTAAATGTGAAAAAGCCTATGAAATTTGGGAAATCAAGCCACCCCTTCCAACGGGGCTTGACTGGATTTTAGAAATTTGGTAGCCAGGAAATTCAACCAATGTTTTTATGAATCAGGTCAAGGATGAGTAATTTTGCCACGCCCACTAAGGAAGGGCTCTTGAAAATTGTAGGAATCTAGGTAATAGCCAGGTTTCTCAATGGGTATGAATTTATTTTGGAAAGGGTAGCTGTCAGGAATATTGGAAGTTAGCCATGCCCATTAGTTGGCCATTGTAATATTTTGAAAATCTGGGTAGCGTACAGGAATTTCAATGACTCTCAAAGCTCTAAAGAGTTAATATATTTTACAAATTCAAATTCTTGTTATTTTGTTCATACTTTATGTTAGTGCAGTCGTTGTTATTAAATAACAGTTATTCATTTTATTGTTACCAAGTAGCACGGCCGTAGCCAGAAATTTATTTCAGGAGGGGCAAACTCCAATCATAAGGCACATATGTATGCTTAAGCACAACCAAGATTATTCAAGCTTACACTAGATATTATTTTAAGTATATATATATATAATCCTGGAATAAATTGAGTTTATTTTGCAATACAATTGCAAAGATCGAAAAAATTTAGTGCATTTTAAGACAGAGTTTTTCAAAAATTGGCTCAATGTTTTGCATTAAGGGCAATTACATTCGACGTCTACTATGTTTGACACTGCTTTACTTTAGAATGCTGAACTATTATTCAGAATGAAATTTGTTATTCAAATCTTGAATGAGAAAATCAAATATGTGTCCTTTCAAATAAGAAGGTGTGACATCACCTTATATCGGATCAAAAACTCCGTAGACTATTTTGGCTTGCTTGCTCCGCCTACTCTATAATATTTGAATACATTTTAAATTAAAAGCCGCGAAGTAGAGGTAAACAAATATTATTGAGTAGGCGGAGCAAGCAAGCCAAAATAGTCGACGGAGTTTTTGATCCGACTGTAAGGTGATGTCGCACCTTCTTATTTGAAAGGACACATATATACTTCAATCTTTTGTATTTGTACTTTGTAAAGCATTTTATGCCAACCGCCACCATTCTGAAACCAAGGCTATGTCCCTTTAAATGTGCACTTAATCGAAAACGTATAGAAAATTAGGCTAATTTGGAAAAGTGAGACAACCAATTGAAAATACATTATTTAAGTTAAAAAATGATGATTATTTAATACATATTTAGCGCTGCCGTAAAGTTGTTGAACTTTGGTAGCAGTAAACCTTGGGTAACTCAAACGGAACCTAATACTGAAAAAAATATTGTTGCTGTAAGACAAATCAAGAAGTTTAATAATGTGGGAAATAATATCAGTATGCAAAACATATTTTTAATGACTGAAATACGTATTTTTCAGACTCAAGTTTGGATGCAAATTTTTACAACTGCAGTTCTTCCTTGTATTTCTAACGCAAAGGTAAGGCACACTTAATTGAACATCATTATGTAATTAGATACTACATTAATATTTATTGTCTAGTTTACATAGGTATGTTTGCAAATGTATTAATTCACCGACCCTCATTGATTACAATATTTCCACTTGTTAAACGGATTCTCTGAAAACGTTGATTTTATATAATATTTGATCTCCATTACCTTATAGACTTAAATCAATAAATACAAATTAACCCAAAATTCAATTACGGTCAAAAAATCTCGCACCGTGATGAGAGAGAAACCTCTCATTGACGATATTTTCGGTGGGTCATAAGAGGATGATATTATTGGCTCCTACTACCACCACCCAATTTCATGTTTTCTAACTTTTCAAATTTGAGAAGACAACATTTGGGTGTTGCAATACAATAACTCTTACAGGGATACATTTCGTGAGGAGAAATTACTTTACCATTCATATTATATGAATTTCATGGTTTTAACTAAAACTCAGAACCAACATACGGGAAAACGCTTTCATCGTAATGTTTTGATCGATTTTTTAAATAACCTTCGGATAATTATAATAATTGTAGACCCTGTGCAGGGCCGATCATCGCATTCGGCATCCTCGCGCAAGAATGATAATTCTAACCAGCCCTGTAAACAAACCAAAACCTAAACCCGGCATGGTGGAGCAATAATTTTTGTCCCACTACTGTAAAGAAGCAGAGGGTCCTCACATGTCAGTGCGAGGTTTTCCCTCGCACCACGGTGCGATGTCTTCGCAAGCCCAAACCGAGATATTGCTGACTGAATTATCTATAATAATGCTGAAAATTGTTCAAATGATTATGTTTTGGCAGACATCTCCAAATGATGTCATTTCAACATTGGCAAATCAGCTCAACATGAATAGTTGTAACTCAGACGGAATATCGAAATCCCGTCATAATGACATCAAGGATTCAGTTGCTATTATTGGTCAAAGTTGTCGTCTTCCTGGAGCAAATAACGTGGAAGAATTTTGGAAACTTTTGGAATCTGGAGGAGATGGAATTACGTCGATTCCTTTGGAAAGATTGAAAGAACATCAAACCAGCGACCCAAGGTTCACTTCCATCAAAGCGGGATTTTTGAAATGTCCCATTGAAGAATTCGATGCCAAGTTTTTTGGAATTAGTCCTCGAGAGGCAGCATTTATGGATCCTCAACAAAGATTAATGGTAGAGGTAGCATGGGAGGCGTTGGAAGACGCAGCAATCAATCCCTTGAAATTAAAGGGGAGCAACACGGGAGTTTTTTCCGGTGTGTGGACTCACGAGTATGAACGGCTGTTGACAGAAAACACAACAGGTAGAGATTTTCACCACGTTGTTCTTGGAAATGCATTCAGTGCCACTTCCGCACGTGTCTCGTACTTCCTTGGACTGAATGGACCCAATGTGGCCACTGAGTCTGGATGTTCCTCCTCAATGGTTGCATTGCATCTGGCCTGCGACAGTTTAAGGAAAAAGGAGACGGATTTGGCTTTGGCGACTGGTGTCAATTTATTAATTGACCACTTCCCACATAGTGAGGTCTCAATTTTAGCAAAAGACGGGCATTGTAAAACATTTGATGAAAAAGCAGATGGTTTTGCTCGTGCTGAATGTGTCGTGGTTGTGGTTTTAAAAAGATTGGCAGATGCCATGAGAGACGGGGATAAAATAATTTCAATTGTAAGAGGCTCTGCTTTGAGTAATGAAGGGACCACTTCCAGTTTTGGTACTCCGAGTAAATTTTGTCAGGAAATAGCAATCAAAGACGCTTTGAAGGTAGCGGGAGTTAAACCGGAGGAGGTAGATTACGTCGAAGCTCATGGAACTGGTACACCAACTGGTGATCCAATCGAATTTGCCGCCATTTCGGCTGGATACAAAGCCCAAAGAGAGAAACCTCTTATTGTTGGCTCAGGTAAAACCAACATAGGCCACACGGAGTCGGCTGCAGGTTTGGCGGGTATAGTAAAAGTGAATTTGGCAATGGAAAATGAATTAATTCCTGCGCATCGAAATTTAACTTCAGTAAACCCGAATATTGATTTAAACTCGTTGCCGGCACAAATTCCTTTACAATCATTGCAATGGAGTAAAAATCCATGTAGAAAAAGATTGGCAGGAATAAGCTCGTTTGGAATCAGTGGAACAAACGTGCATGTAATTCTGGAAGAACCTCCTACAATTCTAAATATTCAAAGACAGGAAAATGAAAAAACCCACCATTTGTTAACATTATCCGCCAAAACTGAAAATGCGTTGAAGGATTTAGTTGAAAATTATTCCATTCATTTGAAAAATCATCCTGAATTGCAGTTGAAGGATATTTGCTATACATCCAATGTCGGTAGACAGCATTTAAAATATCGTTTACCAATAGTGGCTAAAGATATAAAGGACATGAATTTAAAATTATTGTCACGTGGTAGTTCACAAGAGACAATTTCTTTCGAAAAACCTAAAATTGCATTTCTTTTCACTGGTCAGGGTTCACAATATGCTTTTATGGCTAAAACATTGTATCAAACGAGTCCAGTATTTCATAAAGCTTTAGAACTATGTCATACAATATTGAAAAACAACCTTGAAATTTCAATAAAGGATGTATTGTTTGGCGAAGAGGTTCCACAAAAACTGGATGAGACAATTTACAGCCAGACTAGTATTTTTTGCATTGAGTACGGTCTGCTAAAGCTATGGGAAAGTTTAGGAATAAAACCAAATTACGTGTTGGGTCACAGTGTAGGTGAATTTGCTGCTTCTGTGGCTGCAAAAATAATGTCTCTAGAAGAAGCATTGATGCTGGTAGCACAAAGAAGTAAATTGATCCACAATTTGTCCTCGGGTGGAATGTTGGCAGTTCGAACAAACGAAGAAAACGCTAAAACTTTGATAGAATCGTTTTCTTTAAATACTTATGATTGGTTGGATATAGCTGTAGTGAATTCTCAGGATGAAGTTGTTGTTGCTGGAAAATCGGACACATTGCAAAGATTTTCTGACTTTTGCATGAAACAGAATATTAAAAGTCAACTTTTGGCTGCGTCTCATGCATTTCATTCTCGAGATATGGAGGCAATGCTTAGCGAGTTTGGCAAAAGCGCGGCTAAAATTCAGTTCAAATCTCCTAGCTGTGAGTACGTGTCTGGCGCCTCGGGGAAACATTTATATGCTGGAGATATGAATTCTCAATACTGGCAAAATCATGCAAGGAATTGTGTAGATTTCACAAAAGGGATAAAATTGCTGCACAACGAAGGGTGCAATGTTTTTATTGAAATTGGAGCCCATCCAATTTTGATTGCTCTTGGAATGTCTAATTTACCTTCTCTTGAAACTCAAAATACACTTTGGCTTCCTTCAATCCGCAGAAATGAGGACAATTGGACTACATTTTTCGGCAGTGTCTCAAAATTGTACACCAATGGATTTGATTTAGATTGGGAAGACTTCCACTCGCTGGAGTATGCAGTGAAAGTACATTTACCTCACTATCCATTTCAAAGACAAACGTATTGGATTGAAAGCAAAAATGATACATTGACCAAGCCTCTGCATCCTCTTTTAGGAAGGAAGATTCCGCTGGCGGTTATGAAAGATCACGTGTTCCAAAATACTTTTGAATGACTTTTCTTACTTGCTAGACCATCAGGTGGCAAATGTCATCGTACTGCCAGGTGCAGGATTTGCAGAAATCATTTTGGCGGCTGCAAAGGAAGTTCTCAAAGATGAATCCAATCATTGTAATGTTGTGGTCGACGATTTTGTTGTTGAGGCTCCCATGGAATTGGAAGTAGATAAATTGCACAAAATTCAAGTTGTTGTTTCGGAAATAGAAAACTCTGACAGTTTAATGCTGAGAGTTTTTGTGTACAAAAATTTGAATGGTTACAACGACGAAAAGGGGTGGCAACAATTTTCCAGTGGCAAAATATCTTCAAACAAAGAGAAAATGACAGATGTCAAATTAGACGAGGCAAAATCTCGTTGTTTAGAAGAAATAAATTCAGCTGAGTTTTATGAAAAAACAGCACAAGTGGGAATCAAATTTGGGAAAACGTTTCAGAGCATTAAAAAGTTTTGGAAAGGTACAAATGAAATTATCGCAGAAATTGAATGTGCTACCGAAGCGGGAAATTTAAAAGAATATGTTTTCCATCCTATTGTGTTAGATGCTATGATTCAAACTGTTGGATTGAGCACAGGGGTATTAAATTCCGATTTATATCTTCCTGTCGGTGTCACTAAGATCACGGTGTTCAATACAACTGAGTCTTCATTATTTTTTGCACATGCGTTTACAGACGAAACTTCTTTGACTGTTCATTTGTTTGATGAAAAGTCGAATCTTTTGTGTTGCATGGAAGGAGTTCGTTTGGTGAAAACATCAATTGGATCTTTCATGAATGTGATTTGCGCACAAAAAAATCAACTGCCTGGACTCTACCAGGAAATTTGGAGGACTCGACAATCCAATGTGCAAGCACGCGTTGACTTTTGGCAACTTCCAAATTTAAAAGATATCGAAAGTGAAATTGCCATTAAAATGCAAGAGGTAATGAGTTCATACCACATTATTTCCCATTTTAGCAACATGTGTGTCAAAATTGTAGGATTACTAGTTGTTGGAATTTTTCAAAAAATTGGCTGGAAACCAAAATTGGGGGCGAATTTGGCCGTCAAGTGTTTCATGAATGAATTTTTATTAACACCAACACATGAAATGCTGATAGAAAGATATTTTCAAATTTTAGAAGAAGACGGGTATTTAAAACATAATGGGAATTTAGAAGAATCGGAGTGGAAAGTTATTAAGTTGCCATCGGAACCGGAACAAGTCACAGAACAGATAGACGCAATTCAGAAGGAGTTCGAATGTTTTCCCGAGTACTGTCCCGAACGTTACATTTTATCTCATTGTGCAGATAGAATGACGAACGTGCTGTTGGGTGAAATTACAGGCGTTGAACTGCTTTTTGGAAACGACAATCCTGATATTAATCCCTTAGTCATTTTTACTAAGGGTAAACCGGTTTCTGTGGCTAACATGCGTATCAGATGTTATTTGGAATCCAAATTTAATAATCTTAAAATTGATTTAAAAAGTTCTGGAAACATTTTAAGAATTTTGGAAATCGGAGCGGGTTCGGGCGCTACATCACTAGAAATTCTAAAAGGTTTGCAGAGTAAAGGAATACCCTTTCGATATACTTTCACCGATATTTCGCCGTTGGTTTTTGAAAACGCCAAAAAACAGTTCCAAAATATTTCCAATATTGATTACAAAGTTCTAAATATTGAAAACGATCCAAAGTACCAAGGTTTTATTCCAAATTCGTATGATGTTATAATTGCGGCAAATGTAATACATGCGACAGAAAACATAACAAATTCCATTAGGAATGTTAGACAACTATTAGTGCCAAATGGAGCACTCATTTTACAAGAAATGTTGAAACCGTTTCGCTTAATCGACTTCATTTACGGTATAGTAGACGGATATTGGAGATTCAAAGATTTTGACATAAGAACCAATCATCCATGCATTAGTGAAACTGCTTGGACGAAAATATTACTGCAAAATGGATTTCAAAATTCCCAATTGCTTTCAGAGAACAAAGAATTGGCTGCAATTATACTAGCTGAAGCGACTGACCACAATCATATATACGTCGGTGCAAGCAACTCATTGAACCTTGAGACCAAATCTCAAATATGGATAATATTTTCAGGCTCTGATGAAATAATATCTAACCCACTTAAGAAAATGATTGAAGTAAGTGGTGATAAGGTTCTGTTGATTGCGGATCACACACTTGTACATGAAAGGCAAAATGTTGATACTTTTGTGGATTATTTAGATGAAAAAAGCATTTTTGACATTCTTAAGGATATACATGTTTCATTTGTTGTGAAAGGAGTGGTGATTCTCCAAGGATTGGATCCAAGGACTGATCAAACTTCATTTTGTCAAACATCGTTGTACATTGCTAAATATTTAGCCAGTAGCAATTCTGCTTGCAAAATTGTTGGTGCCGTACGGGGTGTTTATTGCATAGGAGATCAAAGAAATATGTCAGTAGCTCAATCAACTATGTGTGGTGTGTTTAAAGCCTTTCAAATAGAGCGCCAGGATTTTAATGTTCAAATGGTGGACTTGGACCCAGATAATAAAGACCCATTGTTAGCAACTCAACATCTTTTTGCAGAATTATGGACACAGAACGAAGGTTTAGTCGCATATAGAAATGTCAAACGTCATGTTCTCAGATGTGGGAAATTACAAACTCTAAACGCACCTTTAGATTTGCCTAATGGTCGTTACGAAATTGTTATTCCGCCAACTAAGAAGATTAATGATGTTACTTATAAATCTGCCAAAGACAGTTTAGTACAATCGGAGGAAGTAGAAATATGTGTTAAAGCTGCCGCTCTAAACTTCCGAGATATTTTTACAATTCTGAAGCCAGATATGTATGCATCCAGATTTGAAGCAGTGGGAACTGATTTTAGCGGAGTTATTTCCAAGGTAGGCGAAAGCGTTTTAAATTATAAAATAGGAGACGAGGTTTTTGGAATATCTAATAGGAGTTCAATAGCAAGTCATGTGATTGTTAATTCAAATCTTATGCTTGCTAAACCAAAACAATTGACATTCGCCGAAGCTTGTTGCTTTCCTTCCGTGTTTCTAACGGCGTATCATTGTTTATTTTCTCTGGGAGAGTTGAAAGCGGGAGATATTGTTTTGATACACGTTGCGTCTGGTGGGGTTGGCCTTGTTGCAATACAAATTGCCCAATTCATTGGAGTAGATATCATAGCAACTGCTGGAAGTAAAAGAAAAAGAGCCTTTGTAAGATCATTGGGTTTAAAGCACGTGTTTCATTCAAGGGATTTATCATTTGGGGAAAACATCGAAAAAGTTACCAATGGGAAAGGCGTTGATATGGTTTTGAATTCTTTGACCGGAAATGGATTCAAGGAAACGTCATTAAAGGCTTGTGGAAAATACGCTCGTTTTGTAGAAATGGGCAAAGTCAATATTTGGCAACCAGAAGACGTAAAAAAACTACGTCCAGATGTGAAGTACACAATCTTTAATTTAGAAGCTGTTGACGGTGAATTAATGAAAACATTAATGAAAGCGATGAGTGAATTAGGAAAAACGAACATAAAACCTTTACCTTACACACGATTTTTTGCATCAAACATCAAAGACGCTTTGAACTATTTTCTAAAAGCCCAACATATTGGCAAAATTGTTGTCACTATGCCGGAAATTAAAGAAAGTCTTGGAAAACAATTCAAAAGCGACTTATTATTCAGCAGTAATGGGACTTACCTTGTTACTGGAGGATTGGGTGGAATTGGTTTGGAAGTGGCAAAGTGGATGGTAAAATGTGGTGCCAGACACGTTGTATTGGTAGGTAGAACTGTCCCGAGTGAAAAAACTAAGCAGGTTCTGAAAATGTTAAGTTGCAAAGGTGTGAAGGTGTTGTCCATGCAAGTTGATGTTGGAGATTTAAAACAGTGTGAGAATTTATTTGCTGTAATGAAAGCTGAAATGCCTCCTCTACGGGGTGTCATTCATTCCGCGGGAACTCTTTCTGACGGAATGATAAAAAGTCAGACTTGGGAAAAATTCGAGATTGTATTTAATGCAAAAGTTCGAGGTGGTTGGAATTTGCATCAACTCACGAAGGACATGATATTGGAACATTTTGTTATGTTTTCCTCACTTGCTGCTTGGGTAGGACCTCTAGGTCAAAGCAATCATAGTGCAGCTAACATGTTTTTGGATTCATTGACCTTCTACAGACATTCGTTAGGTTTGCCAGCTCAAACGGTAAATTGGGGTCCTTGGTCAGAAGTAGGGGCAGCAACCAACACAACATTTGGAAAGGAAGGAGCTCTGGGTGTAAAACCAATTTCTCCCTCTCAAGGAATTTCAGCCCTTCAATTTATTATGAGTCAACCAATTGTACAAGTAGGCGTTATGCATGTAAACTTTGTTGAGTATTGTGAAGCAGTTCCAGTACCTCTGACATACTTTTCAGAGGTTCTAGACCAACAAGATGGAAATAATTTAAATAAATTAAATGCGGCAGGAGAAAAATTTTGGGGTGATATGGAAAGTCTAAATGAGGAGGATAGAACAGTCTATATAAAAAAATGCATTGAATCTATCCTTCGTCAAACGTTGAAGCTCCCCGAGTCAGAAACCCTTGATGAGCATCAGCAGTTTTCAGAAATGGGAATGGATTCTTTAATGGCAGTGGAAATGAGAAATAAATTGCAACAAATACTTGGAAAAAATTTAGTACTCAATCCTACATCCTTGCTAGATTATCCAACCATGTCAGGATTGAGTAAATACTTGGCTAAACTAACAATGAGTGTCGATATTGGAAGTCAGATAAAAATTACAACTGAAACTGATACAACAGCTATCCGAGAGTTATCCTTGTCAGATTCAGTGTTGCCAGATAATATTAAAACTTCGGGGAAGCCTGTATGTCCGTCAGATATAAAATCCATTTTGCTTACTGGGGCTACTGGACATTTAGGACCCCATTTGTTGAAAGTGTTGACAGAAAAAGACAACCGTGTTATACATTGCTTGGTCAGAGCAAAAACCATTCAGCTTGCAGAAAGAAGAGTCAAAGACAATATGAAAAAGTTTAATCTTTGTTTTCCACTGACAAATGTAAGAATCGTGTTGGGTGATATAACTCAGACCAATTTAGGAATGACACCCGATGATTATGAAAAGTTGGCAAAAAACGTTGATGCCGTTTTCCATTGCGCTGTTAAAGCAAATCATGTTGAGCAGTACAAAATCTCTAAATCAGGCAAAGACATTCGTTCAGTAAATGTTTTAGGAACAATTAAAATATTGGAGTTTGCGGGGACATTCAAAACAAAGAGAGTAGCATTCATGTCGTCGTATTCCACCGCCAATGTTCTCAATGACAAAGGAGTAGTGCCTGACGAGTTTCCTTCAAACGAAAACCTTGGCGACGGCTTAGAAATAGGATATCCTCTTACTAAATTTGTATGTGAAAAACTAATGGATCAAGCGAACAGATTAGGTATTCCTTGTACAGTTTTTAGACTCCCCACTTTAAGTGGGCATAGTGAAACGGGTCATTTTACAACTGACACAAATTTCATTATGAATCTTATTTTTACTTTTGCCCGCTTGAAAGTGTTTGTTGACATTCCTGGAGGTTGGTACTCAATTCCAGTTGATATTGCTGCTAAAATTTCAACAATAATATTTTTCAATGATCAGACAGAGACTGGACTATACAACCTAGTTTGCAGTAAGCCAATGACGTCCACTGAATACGTTAATGTAGCTAATGAAATGGGAATTACCCAAAAACTGGTGACAGACAAAGAGTTCCAAGATATACTGGATTCTCAAAATAATCCTTTAGTTGAAATATTTAAGGAAGCTTCAAAAGGACAGAAGTTCATGGATGCAGGTAGAAGTACTCTTCCGGTTTTGAAATTAGCATTAGATGGGGAAAACAAAAACATTTTTGAAATAAGCGGAAAACTGTACAAAGCTGTGAGGAATATTGAAGACATTATTCTATCTCCATTAGATACAATGAGACGTCAAATTAAATACGCCATCCACAGTGGAATGTTTGACCAATTAGGCATAGAATACCACCAAAAGATATAAAATTGAACATTCCGACGTTTCAAAAAAATTAAGATAATAAATAACACAAAATATGGAGTAAAAAAGAATAAGTACGCCATAAAGCTATCAACAATAACTTTTTGTAAAATATTGTCTTTCTCCGTATGCATTTCGGCAACTAAAAACTACAAAACAATTTCTGTTGATACTTTTCCTGTATCATTCTTAAAGTTTTTTGACCATTAGTTTTGGCACAGTAGCATGTCCCTATAAAATTCTTATGGTTCGAATTGAACAAATAATATAATAGAAACTATTATTTCAATAGAACATTATCCTCTTATTGGTTTTCGAGATGTGTAATGTTATATTTACCAACTAAGTCATGAATATGAAAAGCCGAACTTTAACAGTAATAATAAATATGTATTTGCTGTAGTCGCTTGACACGGAAAATAAAATAACATTGGGGTATGTATAACATTTAGAGAAATGTCATCAACTATATATTATCATTTTATCATTAGTCTTAATTGACATTTACAATTTTGCGTGTAGTATAATGGATAATTAAATGATTTCAATATTCAACATCAGGTTATGTAAATAAAATGCATATGAAAATAGTAAATATAAAAATGATGCACAAAATTATAAAGTGGTAGGCGTAGCTCTCAGAATTAATCGGCTTGCTTGTGTAGCATACCACTTCTACTACTGGCCACTTAGATTATGCATTCCATCTCCATCTACCCACCCCTTCTCGTTTTCAGCACATCTTCATATTCATTATGTGTTTCATTGCACACACTCCTAAAACACACTGAACTCTAATCACTTTATAACTGTAATCAAAATATACATACCGTAGTTCACATTTTAGTTCACCACATGGGGAACATATACTTTCCTTAAGAAGAAATTTCATGCTTCCAAATAATAATTCAAATTCACCACCCTATATAATATATAGAAATAGCTACTAAAGCTAATAGCTACGAAATAGCTACTAAAGTTTTTTTTAGTAATACCGTATTTCCTATAAAGCTAACCTGACCTTCTAAACAACCCGGGACTCTAAAATAACTCAGGCGTTTAAACCAACTCGTGCCCACACACAGTTGATAACGTTATAATATTGGATTCACTGATAATTCAACTAACACTTTCCCATCGGAGAAGGGGCTTATTATATATTATTATTATTATTATTATATTAGAGGAAAGCACCTTCTCCTCCAATATCATATTATCACACCAGTTTCAGGCAAACTGATATTATTTCTATTTTCTGAGTGCAAGTAGGTATTATTAATTTAATTTATGCCTTCTCATTTTCGCAAACATGAAATGCATAGTTCAAAATACAATATATTATATACTCTCACGCTTAGCAATATTTTAGTTTAAGACATTTAAACTTAATATTGAACTTATACTTGCAGTATTATCATTCCATTACTATATATGTTCTTCTTACCATCATGTAACTTCTTCTTAAGTGTTATGCATAGGAAGCTAGAAACACACTTGTTGAGTCATTAAGAATTTTTTAATTACACCTAGGTGTTTTCCTAACATCTAGTCTTTTATGGCTCAGGCTAGCCTTCGCCCTGGCTAGCAAGACCGAGAGCTAAATTTTGAAAAAATGTACGAAAAGCTCAAAATATCTATTTTAGCTAGAGAGGGTCTGGCTTCTGGCCGAGGTAGGGGGGGGGGCGTTAAACCTGGGTTGCCGAGTGAGCAAGTCTGATTTTATGATAAAATAAATTTCAATTTTGGGATTTCGGTTAGAGAAGCTCGTGTTTTAATGTTCTTCCGCTAGCTATTTTCCCCCTTTTCTTCCTTATTTCTTGCTTTTTCTTCTCTTTTTCCCGTTTTTTCTTCCCTTTTTCACGTTTTTCTTCCCTTTTTCCCCTAATTTTTGCCTAAAATGTGCAAATTTGCGGTGCATTAGATCCCTAACCTTTCCACCAGTAGCTAACATAAGTGCTAATATTGTATGTCTGCAGAAATCTCCCATTAATTCAAACTTAACTACAGTTTTGCTAAATATGTGTGTAAACAATGTGAGATGCATTTTCTGGTTACATACTTACGTGTCGAACTACATTCTCACGATCATGACCTTCATACATTAAGTTATACAAAGTATAAATAAACGCAATTTGCGCAGGAATAAATTTCTTATAGATATTCAGTATAAATAAGAAATAGCTTGTCTCGCATTTAGCTCTCTGATAAATCAAAAACACATCAAACTTGGTACGTACTCAAGCTATTATGTTTAGGTTATTTATGTCAGACGTGAAGTGATTCCGAATGCAGTTCTCATGAAATAAAGCATAAAAAATTCAACAGCATGCAAATGGGTCACTATGCTACTATTAAGTGATATCTCCAAATATTGTGTATGGAACCACTTTCTGGTAATATTCTCTGTATGTCTGTCCATAAAAAAGAGGTCTCGTATACATCATATAATAAATATGTATGTATAGTACCATGTCAAATACACATCTTATAATAGAGCCATGTAAATTTTGATCATATTGCCATTGTATCACTACAAAATTTTGATAAAAAAAATATATAAAATGATATATTCAATATAAAACATGTTTATTGAATAAAGTGAATAATTCTGAATCTCAATACTACTCTGTCTGTATTTAAATTTAACTCCAAGTTTTGGTGCGTGTGTTTTGGCGTGATCAGGAGCAGATGGTCTTATGAGGCATTATGCAATTTTCAAAGTGGTAGGTTCTCCAACTGCATTTTCATGAGTTGCTTTTTATATTAACAACTAATAGGAAATACCAACTGACAACGAAGACTTCATTGCGTTTAAGAAATTTAATGTTTTCGTGATTGATGTAAAACCCAGTTTTGCAACATCAGTCAAAATGGTTTGCACTTTGAACTTCAGAAAATAGTAAATATTTGTTAACAAAGGAAATAATTGGCTATTAAAGTTTTCCAATGCTTAGGTATCATTCCAAATGTATTTACACAATACAAAGTAGTGAACGCTTAAAATTAGGTTATTAATATACATTGTCGTGCAAGTGGAAGAGAAAATGTTGCCAAAGCGTGTCTGCATCTCACGCTATATGATACAAAACTAGAGGCGCTATACTTTTTGATTGAGTAAGTTGGTCGAGATATATTAAAGCTCTTGGACCGAAATAACAAAAATTGTTTCGTTACTATCTAGTCACAATAAAACATACATAGACCAACATTAGAAACAAATCTTCAAAGTTAGAAGCATGGGTGGTGAATGGGCTGAAAAATATTTTGGGTGGGTTAGGCACAAGGAACTGCATTTGAAGAAAACACAGGAAATACTATACGATGGGATGTACTACGATGTGACCAATTTCATTGCAAAACATCCGGGTGGATCTGTTATAGAAATATTTGCCGACTCAAGGGAAGACGCTACAATCGCTGTCCAGCAATTCCATAACAGATCGATTAAGAAAGTTCTGGCTATTATGAAAACTCTACCCCATAGAAAGGCAAACGAGGACGATCTTAAATGTAGGTACCTAATTAAAAGTTAATATATAATAATAATAAATTATTTGCCCATCGAGATCATATATTTGGTGGAGTGAGAGGGCTAAAACCAAAAATTATTGCAAAATGGCCTGTTTTTTGTCGTTTTTGAAAATACAAATTATTTTCTAGTAAATCATGCATGAATGGAGGCAAGCCCCCTTAAATACTGATTGTGTCTCTTGTAATTTTTAAATGAAAAGATCGATACAAAATTATATTATATGTTCATAAAATCATTAATTATAAGTTATGTTTCGGTATATGTAATTTTAAACGAATTTACAATTCTTTGACTTTCAGGTTATACATTCCAAAAATTATATGCCGTCACGTTAATCGTAAAAAGCGACAACTTGATTTTGTATATATTAAAAATGCTACAAATTGATTTTGTATATCTTGCAAATGCGACAACTTGATTTATAGATTTAAAAACGCGACAACTTGATTTCCCATCATACGACGAGGAAATCAAGTTGTCCCATTTTAGAATTAACGCGACGATGAGTAGTTTAATAATTTATTTAGAAATAGACCGAAAATAACCACTGCAATATTTTTTATTCAATTTGAACTAGTGTTGGCAATGGATTCTGCAAAACATGAAAGGCATAAAGCTCTCACGGCGGATTTTCTTGAACTATTCCAAACGTTTCAAAAGGAAGGTCTTTTCACTCCAAACCCGTTCCATGTACTCTACCGGTCGATTGAAGTTTTTTTGCTGCTTGCTCTAGGAGTTTATGTCCTTCGACTACAACCTCTGTTTTTGCTACCAAGAATTTTTGGGATTTTTGCATTAGGTCTGGGAATGGGTCGTGGCGGTTGGCTATGGCACGAGAGTGGACATCACTCCCTCATTGGAATTCCAAAATTTGACAGGCTTTTTAATTATTTCTTTCTTGGTAAGTTTTTTAGTATTCATTAAAAATATTGTAGTTAACATCGTAAAGTTAAATTAAATTGTATTATGAAAATAATTATACAATTCCGTAAAAATTACATAGATCCTCAATCACCAAATCAATCACACGAGACACGACCATATAGCTAATAGCATTGGACTTGTATTTTTATTGTTTTGTTAGAGGACAGAAAATCAAATATATTCGGATAGATGTTTACTACAAACATGGTATTATTAAAATGATTTTTTGCAGGATTTATAAATGGACTCTCCAGGGATTACTGGCGTTTTCAGCACTCTCACCACCATGCAGCGCCACAGCATGTCAAATATGATACCGATTTAGACAGTGTGCCAATGTTTGCTTCTAACAAAAGGCAACTAAAAAAACCAGGGCTTGACACATTCGGGCTGATGAAATATCAAGTAAAATTCACATTAAATTTTTATCTGCGTTTCCACAAAATTGCTTTTACAAATGCATTTCAAATAATTTCGCTTTAATTTTGAGTTTTAAGTAACCATAACCATAACCTTAGTTAACAATTATTGTTGGAATTGTCAACACAAGAAGGAAACCCATTTCTACAGGACAATTTATTTTACCCGAATTGCATTAGACTTTCCAATCCGAAATATCCGTTGTGGTTTACCAATATAACCTTTTGGCTTCCCATTTTGCTTTGTGTTTTTCTCTCGTTTGTCGGAGGTAAACAACCGATTTTCATAACCATCTTCATAATTAAAATATCATTCCTTCTGAAAGTAGTTGTAACAGATATTTGTGGAAGCTGTCGTATATAAATCAGTAAAATATGTCAGTGTACCGCATACCGCATTTATTTGTTTGAGAACTATTTCTATGCTCTATTTATTTTCGCCCATTACGTATTTTATTGTTTGTACTTCTGAATATTAGTTTCATTTTATTTGTTTAAAATGCAATAATAAAATTAACTTGATGACCACCTGTGTGAAATAGTTGGAACTATCAATAAATATACTTATATAATAGTAGGCTTGTATTAATAAATTTTTTTGCTGTGCTTTTTTGTAATTGTGGCTATATTTTGTCTGTTTTTTAGAGATGGATGTTCATTCCTGTACACACACTACTGATAATGATCGCTTGGAGATTTGCTAGACACCCCTACCACTGCGTTCGAAACGGAAAATGGTTTGACATTGCCCTGATTGCTTTTCATACATACTTTTTCATTAGCTCCGTTGGTTTCACGAATTATTGGCTGGCACAGTACTTTGTATCCGCGTACCTACTTGTCAGCATATTGATGTCGCATAGTCATTTACCAGAGACCGAAGAGCCAACACATTGGGTAGAGTTTGGTCTAACCCACTCGGCCAACATTCGTTCATCTTGGTGGGTGGACTACTGGATGGGATATCTCAACTATCAAATCGAACACCATTTGTTTCCAACTATGCCACAATACAAAAACAAATTGTGTCGCGATAGAATCAAAGCTCTTGCTAAAAAACATAATCTTCCCTATCATCTCTATTCTTTTGGAGAAGCATTAGTCATAGTTTTGGACAACCTCGGTGATGTTTCAAAGGAGCTATAAATTATAAATCTGGTTGACTCCAGAAAATATATCTTGGACAGCTTTTAAATCTTGATATTAATATTCCTATTTACTATTAATATATATGGGAATTTTAAGTATAGTTCGGTTAAAATTCTATTTTGAATTAAACATTACATTACATTAATTTTGACAAAGGTCTAATTATAAATATCACATAAAATTAGGTTAATGAACATCATTTCAATATTACTTTGAATTGACTTATGGAAAGAAAATAACATCAGAAACTTACTGTGTAAATTAGATACAGATAAAATAAAATATGGTTTAATAAAAATACCTGTTGAATGCGCACAGAGGTCAGAACTTTGGTATTGGCGAATCAAATGCCATGTTGTAACGTCAACATGAGCTTTTTTATTCCATCTATTGTTTTCCTGGCAGTACAAACCATATAAAATTGTAAACGTATCAAAATTTAAAAATTTACAGATGTTCGAATTTTGTTGTGAAATTTTGTTCAAAAATATTTTTCCTATGCTTTTATATGGTATAAGTTTAAACGATTAAAAGTATACGATAATACAAAATGTTACAATTCAAACTAATTTTCAAAAGTTCTATATACTCTGTTTTTACTTTTCCCCTATTATACTTCCGGGCGTAAGGTAGCGATTTTTGAAATATAAAATTTTGAAAAAACGAACTAGCATATAGCAGCATCATCCGTGACAACTTCAAGGATGATAGTTTTATACTAGAGGATGTGTAACATCTAGGAGCCTTCGATGAAAAGTTGTAATAAGTGATATGGGAAAAGGACAATCATGTTACCCCGAACCTCGCATCGTAACTTGCATCTTCGAGATGACGTGGAAGATGGTGTATCTTAAAAACCTTCGTTTGAAAGCTACATTGAAATTTATTCTGGGTTGAATTGTCAATAGGTTGGGGCAGGGGAGCTTTTGATATTCCAAAATTTTGCAGGAGTGTATTCAGTCATTTTTTGATTTAAATGGGCAGAAATTTCAATTCAAAAATTAGTTATAAAGACCCAACGGAATAATCTGCATTCACAAATGTTTACCAGCAGGAATAGTATTATGAAATCTAAGTGATAAAGATACAACTTGGGAATATATACAGTGCGGCCTAAAGATAGAAATCTCAGTTAGTAGGTATATGTATTTAACAATATATAATTCAAATACATTGAGCAAAGGTACTGAATTAATACTGTATGCAATATGTTTATTATGTAATATTTACCTACAGTTGTTGACAGTGAGTACAAAAGAGATTCTATTCAAATAATATGAGATATTGATGTAAGCTAGTTTATCCCAACAGGATTTTCCGTGTTTAATTATTTCTATTCAAATAATTATATGATATATCCATGCAAGATAATTTATCCCAACATGTTTTGCCGTGTTCAATTATTTTCACTATTTTTCACGCGGTGTATTTCTTTGTTTTTCATTTTTGTTTGGTTTCGGTTTGATTTCAAATTTGTCCTATGATTTTATTTTCGGTTCGGTTTCAAATTTTTTGGTTTCGGTTTGGTTCCAAAATAAAGAAATTTTTTAAGTCTAATACCTAGCTATTTATCTTTTTGTTGTGTACGTCCTGATTATACTCTTCATGTTCGGAAAAAAAGGACGATCATTATAATAGTTAAAATTATGTTTTTGCAGAAATCTCACATTAATTCTTACTTAACAACAATTGTATAAAATATGTGTGAAAATAATGTGAGATGCATTTTCTGGTTGCATACTTACGTCGAACTACATTCTCACGATCATGACTTTCAGACATTAAGTTATACTACAAAGTTTAAATAAATGCAATTTGCGAAGGAATAAATGTCTTATTTTTTCGCGTATTCTGAAGCAGATGCACTTACATAGTAAATTAACTTAATTCTCGAAGTAGAAAACTCCGTTTTTTTGCGGTTGGCTTTTAACATAAAACTAATTGCAAAAACTAACCTGCAATGAAGTCTTCGCTGCATTTATTAAAAATGTTCTCGTGATGGATATAAACCAGGTTTTACAACATTAGTCAAAATGATTTGCTCTTTGCACTACAGAAATTAAAAAAAAATACTTACAAAGCAAAAAAGTGACCATGTATGTTTGCCAACGCTTGGATGATATACAAAACTGGGAGCTATAGTTTTTGATTGAGTCAGTTCGTCGAGATATCTTAAAGCTTTTGGATGTGAATAATAGAAATTGTTTCATTACTATCTAGTCACAATAAAACATACAAATACTAACATAAGTAACAAAATCTTCAAATTAAGAAGCATGGGTGGTGAATGGGTTGAAAATTATTTTTGGTGGGTTTGGAACAAGGAGCTGCATTTGAAGAAAACAAAGGAAATACTTTACGATGGGATGTACTACGATGTGAGCAATTTCATTGCAAAACATCCGGGTGGATCTGTTATAGAAATATTTGCCGACTCAAGGGAAGACGCTATAATCGCTGTTCAGCAATTCCATAACAGATCGATTATGAAAGTTCTTGCTATTATGAAAACTCTACCCTATAGAAAGGCAAACGAGAATGATTTTAAATGGGTGTGATTTAATTGGGCCTTAAATAAATGAATTGGGCCCCGAAAAAGGGATGAATCGGCCTTACTGATGAATAAGGACATAAAAGCACGGAGACAAAATGACCATGGCCCTAGATTCATAATGTTGTAATTAAGCATCTAATGTCTAGTACGATGTTGTCTTTGCATGAATTTAATATCGAATTTCGAGACGTATGTATGTGCAGTTTACTTACCTTTAAGTTGAAGTAACTGATAAGGTAAGTGATTTATCAAAACGATTGACATAATTCAACCTGTACTTGCCCGATAATTCAGGAATTATGAAAAATATAATTGGAATAGCTTTCATTCATAATTTCGTCCTGCAACAGCCCAAAAGTGCCATTAGGCCAGAAAACGAAAAATGGAAGGCCCAACGGTGCACGTCCAACTAATAATGCACTAAATATAAAATTTGTGTGTAATTTCCGATGGTTTGTTAATGTAACGTTATTAGGGGATTGATAATGGACAAAATGAAAATTAATATGATTTGACTATACAAAGCACTAAATAAATATTAACGCTCTCAAGCATCAATATACAATTACAGACTAAGGCGGAGTTAAATATTTTAAATTAATCTAAGGCCGAGTTAAGTAGTTCAGAGAAATCTAAGGCTTCATTAAATTTTATTTTTAAGGCCACATTACTAACGCTGATTACATTCTTTTAGAGCCCATTAAAATTAAGACATTTTAAATGTAGGTACCTAATTACGATATAATATAATATTCATAAATTATGTACAAAATTATTTGCAACTATGCCACAGTACAAAAACAAATTGTGTCGCGCTAGAATCAAAGCTCTTGTTAAAAAACATAATCTTCCCTATCATCTATTTTCTTTTGGAGAAGCATTCAAATAATATGATATATTGATGCAAGCTAGTTTATCCCAAAATGTTTTTCCTTGCAACTCTTTCTTTTCAAATAATTATATGATTTATCGATGCAAGCTAGTTTATTCCAACATGTTTTTCCTTGTTCAATTATTTTCTTGTGATATATTTCTTTGGTCTTCATTTTCAGGGATTTCTCAGGGTAAAAACAGTAAAAAGCCGTATTGGGATTTTCAAGCAGCTTTATTGAACATGCTTGTGTTGGATTCCAAAATTTTCGGTAAACACTCAACACAATGCTGTTGGTTGCTCGAGCTTGGGAAGGCACAAACGCCTTCATTATGTAATAAAACATTATATCTTATGCAAAAAAGGCTTTGCGAGCCCATGACTTGTCAATAACATTTTATTCGTCCATAATCTAAAGTTCTCTGTGGAATGGGTAAAAACCAGGCATTCACAAAGTCTCCTCCAGTCTAGCAACTAATGAAAGTGGCTAACAAAGGCTGCGTATCGCTTCTATCGTTACGCTCAAAAATTTAAACCTCCGTTTTTTTCAAACTGCAACTCCTAACAGTAATGAATTTTGGAGAAACACAGCAAAATAGTACAGTACAAGATACCAGTGGTATTAAACGTAATGGCACAAATAATCAGTACCGTATTTATGTGTGCTTAGGGAACTGAAGCCCCTCCCCAATTTTTGGACTTTACACAATCAGATTTATCCCAAAATCCCAAAAAAGGTTATTTTGGCCATAAAAATGCACAAAATTTCAAACAATTTCGCGCTAAGCGCATTTTATTTGCAATATCTTTTGATTTTCACCTAAATTTGCTATAATTTTTGCACTTTACCTAAATTAGCTATTTTTACCTGAATTTACAATAATTTGAATAAAATTTGCTAATAGGTTTACTATATTATAGGTTTTACGGTACCTATCGTACTAACTCAGTTACTTAATCTGGGCCCCACACATTTCACAATCATAGATACGCCCTGGACCACAATTATACGACATATACTAGAAGAACGACATCCATCCAATTGACTTTTATTTTCAAAGAATTTTTGAAATTATGAGATCGCGAAAAGTGAGGCGGGGGCATGGGAAGTCATGATAGTAGTACGCAGAGATAGGAGTTAGCGCACTTGCTATTTTTAGATTGTGGAGTGGTGGGGGTAGAACTTGCGACGTGGGTATTTTCAGACTCATGTACCTACATATATTAATAGATGAGTAGGTGTGCTAGGCTACGATATTGATGCATGTACTTATGAATGATGATTCATGTTTTATGATTTATGATGCGTGTATTTATGAATGGTGACGCATGTGCTTATGATTTGTACGAATGATGATATAGGTGATATGAATGTTGGTCCTAAAAAATTGTTTAATAAAATAAAAAGAATTTTAAACAATTAGATATATAATAATAAACCATTTATTTATACAAAAAAAATGCTATGACATTTACATACAAAAATATTATGTATATATATAGTGTGTGGAGAAAAGCTACAGTTTCTAGTTGAAGCGTGGCAAGGTCTTGGTCATCGGTTTCAGAAAGGTGGTTGTTGGCCCAGATCATCATGGCGGTGAAATTTGTTTCAAGGGTGGAATTTCGGTAAAAGGATGGAGCATCCAGGGTCTGGTCGGCAGGATATTCGTATGAACATTCGGTGTAAACAGGAAAATAACCTACACCTTCATCTTCATCGCCAGAGGATCTGATTGTGTATTCCATCATGTGGATGGATTCTACAGTGTCATCGCGGTTGGGTGATGTTGGGGGCGACTTGAACGCTTCTCGGATGATGGGCATCTCGTCATCCATGTCCTCGTCAAAGTCCAGGTTTCAGACCTCGGACATCAGGACGGTGACTTCAGAGTCGTATGAGTTGTCAACTCTCGCAGAACAACGTCCTAGCGTCAATGACCTCGGTGTTGGTGGGTGGCTTGTCTGGAGACTGGCTGTGAGCGACCAGGTCATCGTACTGGTCCATCCAGGCGAGTGATAGCTAAAAAGATGAGTAAATTAAAATTAATACACTTTACTGGGATGAAGTTAGACAATCCCCCTTGAAAATATAAGCTCAAAAATTTGACTTAACATGTATTCTTAATGTTCAACATTTTTCCGAATGGGAGTTGAACATGCTCTTGGTGCCATGGATGGGACGTCATCGTCATCGCTGCAGAGGAAGATTCCATTCATCACAGGCAAAATCAGCAAGGTTCTTTCAGGGTTGGGTGATGATTCCGATCCTATGTTGATGATAGTTGTTGGGATAAAAAAGAGAAGTACTTTGGAAAGAATAGATATGAGTGGCTCAGGCTCGATCTTGGGAATAATAATGAGTGTGTGGTAAACATAATTTCGTTTTTTCGGTGAATAGATTTACATTTTGAAAAGCTAAGTATACATTAGTAAAGCCACAAAATGCCATCTATTTATCCATCGTAGGTCCATCCATGAACTAGGTGTACATATTACAAGTGTACACACCTGTTATGTAAAATTCTGAAACGCTTTTGTAAGTGTCCCAAAATTTGGAAGCGTAACAAATACCCAAATATTCCAAAATCTAAAAATGGCAAAAGCAAAAATAAAAAATAGCAAAAGCAAAATCTAAAATAGCAAAAGCAAAATCCAAAATAGCAAAAGCAAAATCTAAAAATACCAAATCCTGAATCTAAAACAGCAAAAGCAAAATCTAAAAATACCAAATCCTGAATCTAAAACAGCAAAAGCAAAATCCAAAATCTAAAAACAGCAAAAGCAAAATCTAAAAACAGCAAAAGCAAAATCTAAAAACAGCAAAAGCAAAATCTAAAAATCCAAAATCTAAAAACAGCAAAAGCAAAATCTAAAAATCCAAAATCTAAAAACAGCAAAAGCAAAATCTAAAAATCCAAAATCTAAAAACAGCAAAAGCAAAATCTAAAAATCCAA
>JAQFYB010002286.1:0-25635 GCA_034694085.1 Pogonognathellus longicornis | reverse complement strand
CCTAATGTGTATTAAACATTCTATTGTGTTGTGCACAAGTACAAGTGTACACATTATAAGTATACTAGTAATGCATTTGCATTTACATACTCATTTGTTGCTTGTAATATGATGATGCGTGCTATTCTCCTACTACACACATATTCCTGTATACATTGGCACTTATTTTATACTTACATTTTGCTATTGTATCCCACGTTCTGGGAGTAAGTGTAGTAAAGTGAAGTGAGATAGTAAATAGAAGAATGAAGACTTGGTTTATGTATTGCTTTATTGTTAGTTCCTTCTAGTTAAGTCGACTTTCCAGGTAGGCAAATGAGCATGAACATATTAGTCGATGGATAATGTGACTTTGGACATGTTCGATGTCTTGTAAGTATTTATTTGAGAGGAGAAGGTGCGGGTCAACTCGACGTGAGTGAGCTCAAAGCTACACACTCACTGACATCATTTGCATACAATCTCGCACACACAAACTTGGCTTTAACTCTGTCTGAGGTTCTTGTGTCTGGTATGTGTGTAATGTTATGTTATGTGCCGATATGCGCACACGAGGAGACGAGAGAATCTTGTAATCTTGTCCCATTATTTTGCACATCATGATGATCGTGATTACAATAATGATTCCTCGTTTTCCAGTTCCGTCCTTTGCGTAGCGTGTACTATACTCGTAGTGTGGTGTGCTGGACTGGAGCTAAGTTGCACAATGCTAATAGTAGTAACACACATACTACGTGTAAAATAAAGTACAGCGGATAATGTTCATCTTCTTGCTATGTGATGTAGTTTGAGTGAGAGAGCGTCGTTGAGTCGGATGGAGCAGGTTGCTTTAAGAACATGAGCTTGATTTATAAAACACGTGAATAGAAGAAGAATGCCATCCATATTGGTCAAGTGGCGAAGGAAGGTAGGTATAATGTCACTGTTTTCAGTATGAAATTGCAAAGGTAATGTTGCTGACAAAGGAAACTGAACTGGTCATGCCATGCCATATAGTATTCTTGCTAGCAATCTTGTTATGTGATTCTTTATTTGAAACAGTGTATTCAACCTGCCTTCACACAAGAATTTATTTGTATTGTGTACATATATTTAAAGCTAATTTATTGTTGAGCTCTTCTAGCACTATGATCATTCTCATTTCCATGTTGTGGCTCATGATATAGCTATTTACTAGCAGATGTGTGGAAATGTATATAATAGTTGTTGTAAGTGTTACAATATAATAGCTAGAATTGACACTAGTATGTAATTTGCTGTGAAAATGATGAGGTAAGACGTAATTGTTACAAGATACATTAGTAATAGTAGGTACTCATATTGTACTACACGCTATGACGCAACACCAATATAATAACAATAATATGCAGTGCAGTGGTGTGAAAATGATCTTATTTTTGTTGGAAACTAAATTGCTTTAGTATGTAAAGGCAAATTAAATGCAAATGTATCGCTATAAAGATTTTATACATCTATATTAAGCATGTCTAGGCAGAAGGTATAAAATTTTGGAAAAATATTTTTGAAAAGATACATGGATTTCATAGTTTGCTGCACTACAATAATGGAAACGTGAAATGGGTAGCCAACCAAACCAAGCATATCAAGCCGTGCAGCGTGTGTTGATAAAATGTGGAAACGTTATTCTAGTAAAAAGCTAGACTCACTTCGCAGAGTGTATTTGTAAGTAATTCTCTTAGAGTCAAGGTAATGCAAGGATACACCTTGATCATGATCACTAATTTGCGCTGACCATCCATCCATACATCAGAATATTTTTTACCGTGTTCATGTTGAAATTTTACAGCACTCTGCAATAGAATCAACTGTACTTGGCTTTACTTATATACAATTCAGGAGCAAGACGAGTGTTATTATATTAGGCATATACCATTGTGTTTTCTTCATAAAATTTGCATTTATTGCACTACACCTTCATAGCTCTAAGTTCCTGCTGAGATGAAGTTTCAACCATGCATTTCGGGTATTAAGATTCATACATTTTATAGTATTTGTATTCACACTCGACACTCGCACACAGCCATATATCCATAATGCATATGTACATTATAGGCAGTATATTGATACTTATCCACTGTTTATATTCTCACAGCAGTCTCTCTACAGGAAAACAACCAACGGAGTACGAGATGATGAGCATATTACAATATCTTTTCGTGAATATTTTTCTGTGTTGATGTTATTGTTGCATTTTGAGATGAGGAGTCGACGAGTCAAAGTCAAGTGGAAGAAAAAAAACTAGGTTTAGCATTCAACGAGTGGGGGTAGGTGAGTAAGTCAGAGGTTGATAGGTTTAGTGCAAGTATTAAGGAATATACCTCCTGTAAATATATATTTTTATACCTAGTATATCATAGCTGAAGTTCATGCTAGAGCCTTTGGTGTTTATCCATTAGGTATGTTATGTTACGTTACATTACGTTAGAAGAACTGAATGGCAAAGAGAGTTAAGTTAGAGGGAGAGAGAAATAAGGATCCTTTGAACTGTTATGCCGTGTTATCTCTTTACGAGTCATATCTGTAAATGTGTACCACTTCTGGTATAGTGTAGGACGACTACTAGTATGTGTGTGTGCAGAATAGAACACAACATTCAAAATGATCAGAGTATCTGTATGAAGATCCCATCGGATCACGAAACGGTATTATGCGGTTTGGCGCTGCTGATCTGCTGGCATTGGACCCGGAATCACAGATACAAAGCAAAGGAACCACGAACCAACACACAATAATTATGTTACGCTCCTTCTCTCTGTCTTTCTGTGAAGTGTGAGCCGTCTCTCAATTGAATTGATATCTCTTACAAATACTACGACGCGTCTATCTCACCTTCACCAACACAGCCAAGCCAACACTGGTTTGCCTGCCTCAAAGGTGTAGTTACTGGGAGAATTAGTATTATGCTCGAGTATTACAGCAGTCTGTTGCACGTTATAATGCTGATGTTGCTGCTATTGTGCACCATTGTGTGGTTTACGATAATGTGACCACGAATGACGAAATTGCAACGGATCTCTCACTTCATTCCACTCACATCACAACAAAGCATTTCTCCTAGCAAATGAAATGTTTGTCACTTGAATGAATTTCCATACCTACACTATTACTATTACTCTCAGTTAAATAGCTACCTATATATAGCTATGCATAATAAACTTACGTGTATACATGTAATACACACACACGTATTGCAAGATATAGTTGAGCACAAGTTAGTCTCATGCTTAAAGCTATTACAATAATTCAACATTTGATTTGTTCTTTTCCTACTACTCACTTTTATGCTGTGCAGACGCATTAGCAAAGAAGTAAACTGATTGTGATATGTTTTTAGCCTGCCACACATTCCATGACTGTCTATCACTTTTTAACAAATTCACTTTGACATTCCGTATATAATATTTTATGGTTTGCTTTGCTGTATAGTTGTAGTTATAATATCGTGATTTCTTGTGACTGTCTGTGTTATGTAAATGAGATGAATTGCTTTTATTTCCATATGAGGCTAATGTGACTAGGCTACGCATGCTATGACATGTCAAGCCCAACAAGAAATGACAGACAGAACAAGACAGCCAACGAGAATTATTAGGATAAAGCGAGAATTAGCATTACACAGATTAGAGAGATATCATTCACATGATGGATATGGCTGGTTTAGCCAGGATTATTCTTATTGTTGTTGTTATTACTGTATACAAGTGCAGTGTCATATTTGTAGTAATACGTCACGTAATATTCAATTTACCAGTTAGAATTCACTAAAAGGGATGAATGAGTACAATACACAGCGTAGGAAATTTGCGTAAGTCGAACCTTGTAGTTTTTATATAGGTACAGCTGTATATATAGTAAGTAAAGTAAATAAGTAAATACGTGCAGCTTTATTGCATTTCCTTTCTTTTCATTCGGTTCCACAACCTCCAGGCGGGCAGAGCAATAATATTATGTAGTCAAGTGCAGTCTCATATCTTTTGCTTCGCCAATTTCTTATTGCTCCTGCTACGGAATTGAATAACACCAGGATGGAGTTGAGTAGAATGACTGTGAATTTCCTTAGTGCGTATTTAGCGCTTCTTTTTTCCACTAGCCCATAATGTACTCGAAGCTAAAGTAAAGCTAACAGTCATAAACTACAAATAACGTGATATAATGTAGTGCCGTAATCGTGTGTAATATAGAACAAATTATTATAAAGCAAATCTTTTGTAACTCGATAGGGGAACCAAAAGCATAGAATTCGATTACCTTATTATATTTTAGTCAATTCACTTAACGTACACACAGGGAATCCTCTCGTCGTCTTTGTGTACAACTTATATGGTGTGTCTGCATGTAACTTTTTGCAGCATATAACTATATTAAATACCGATATCCTGCACAATGTATAAACAGACATTATATTATAGCCTTTGCTCGTGAAATTATAATTGTGTGCACTTCTTTATAAGAAGAGATATTATGATGGTACGGTACGAGTAATAACAACAATGGTAATGGTTTGGTAAACGGTCGGGCTATCTGTGTACTCAATCTTCAGAGGTTAACAGACTTTTGGCAATACTTATGGCATGCTATTATATTACTATAATAATAAATACTAGTATAATGGTTTGGAAGCATTAATTTGGACTGCAAGTCGGAAATGCATAGGTACCTATATACATACAATCTTGTAAGTATTCTATAAGTAGGTACCTATGATTATCTATCATTATTATTTTATTGTATCAATGAATAAGTCCTTCAGACTTGTATGAATGACTCAGTACCTACATATACAACTAGTATAGGTATTACACATAATATTATATTATTAAAAAGATATTTTAACATAGGAAGTTTGTACAAGTATAAATGTTTAAGTAGTATGTATGTGTGTGAACACAGATTTTTAATAACACATTCCGATATGGATTTTGTATAGTGTGTATACTGTAAAGAGTTGAAAGGAGTTTGAGCCTTGTGCATGACTTATCATGCTTGAAAAAGGTTTTGGTAAGATTTTAGCACTTTCTCAATGTTGCGTTTGATGCTTCATCTAAATTCATAAAAGGTCATTTGATTTTCGTGACTTGACTAGGACTGAAGTGTCTGGCCCGGGTTTTATGTTTGCAGGCACTTCAGTTCAGTCGAGTTGAATTTAGTGCATGTACACAGTCAACAAGGGAAAGATAGTGTTGCTTGAGTAGTGTCTATATATACAAATACTAAATACATACATAAAGTCCAAATACTAGTTAGTGTGTTTTATAGGTATGTAGGTACGTACTATTACATTTATATAAATAGTTCTCATTCTCTCCGAATCTCTCCAACTTAGAGTAAAGATACAAAATCTGGTTGTGTTTGTATACTTTGTATATCTACTTGTGTATGTGAGTAGGTATATGAGTGCGAATAGTGCTGTGTGCTTATGAGTGTTTACAAATGTACACGTCCCTAACGCAGAAAGCGTTGTATACAAAGCTCAACATAATAGATGAGGACAGTTGTGTGCTTTGGGATATAGCTTGTAGGAAGGGTACATATATAGTTGCTTGGCAAAGTTGGGTTGAACTCACACTCAGATCAGTCTTGAATCATAATAATAGCGTCGAGGGCTTTGGGATTTAGTTAAAGGAAGAAAAAAGAAATTCGGCATTCAAGATCACACTCGCTGCAACTCTCTACGTTATCGTAGATTTGATTCTTGGCTTTGTTTTGTTCGTCAGCACAGCACTCTGGGCAGAACTGGAAGAAATTTTGCTATATTGCTGTTGCGATGGGCGTAGCAGGAGTTATATCTACTATTGTTGGATTGCTTCTACTACCGCTGCGTTTGAATAGACTTTATACGCATAAAATAACGCCAAGGTTTCTTTGTATGGAGTAGGGTGTAGTATTTGTAATAATAGTAGTACCTAGTGGTAGGAATGTAGTGGAATAAGTGGAATTCATTGGATGAGAAGCAGTTACACGAGGGTTAAGATGCAATTCTTTACTGGAAAATGTAGATGAAAAGTGAAGGGGTTGGCATGAGAGAATTGTATGAAATGGGATGTGATGTTGATGCTACAGGGCCCTAAGGGTCCATTGTCATAAACATGAATTGTTGACATAGTTGAGACGTGGTTTGATATGTTATTAGGCAGGTACAAGCATTAATTCCAAACTCTGTGAGATATATACCTACGTGTTATAATAATACTCAAGTCTTTTACTAGTATGGTGCTATGGAATGAGTGTATTATATTGTAGAGAATAAGTGCTTGTATCCGTATACTTATGAGTATATGAAGTGATAAAAGAAAATAGAGTAAGTAAGACAAGACTTAACATTGACTTGACTGACTCTATGTGGTAATGTAAAGCAATGGAGTTGCTTGGTTCACCATAAAACAAGCTATAAGATGATGGGATGAGATGAGAGACTTTTTTGCCCATGACATATCCATCTTGTTACAGAATGAGTGAGTGAGTGCGAGGGAAAAGTTCATACTTCATACCTTCACCTTGGTAGTTGGCTCATTGAACATGCAATATTTTATTTTTCTCGAGGCTCACATGCATACTCTCATATAAGGAGGGAGGATGAGGCCTATGCTGCATGGGCAATCCATAAAACAATTAGAAGATTTAATTGGAATATTGTATGGAATATCTGCACTCAGATTGTATTATATTATGTTGGAAATTTTTTCAATAGGGACAGTTTCATTTTAAACAAAAATTGATTATTTTTTAAAGTTGGTACTACTAACTAAACTACCCATGGATGAGTGTACAAGTTCTTTTAATATTTAATGCAGTGTATCATAAAGAATGCAGGTAAGGATGTGGATTTTTATACTGTGCGTGGTTATCATAATATAGGGTTAACAACTTAGCATACATTTATATTACAATAATATTCTCTGAATTGCGAATCTTTCCTGTGTGAACGGAAAAGTAAAATCTCGCCATTCTGTCTCATTTTTACATTTTGTGTGGAAACATGATTTTTCTGACACTAGTATAGAAAAGCTTGTCTTGTGATGTTCTTGTATGTCTGTTATGTGAAGCTCCATCACATGTATGTTTAATATATCGGCTAAGAGAACGTAACAAATCTAAAATGCAATATAAAATGCCATTGCAATATGGGCAGAGCAGAGATGATCTCACATAAACTTGTACTGCACATTTATTTCTTCTGAAAAATGTCCCAAGCTTTATTGTAGTAGTACAGTGGTGTTGTAGAACGAAAAGGAAGTTGCCTATGTATGGGCAACGTGCTGTCTGACTTTGCTGAAATGTATATTATAGTGTGCGCTTCTTTGTACTGGTAGTTGTAAGAAGAAGTGAGCAAGAAATGTGAGTCTGGTAAACTATCTCTCGCTTTGTAATAGTCAGGAAAGAATGACGAGGCTTCGGAAACTATGTGTTATTTTACTCATAGCACTGTACACTGTGCTACAACTACATACTACAACTACATACAACGTATATAGCAGAAGTAGTGGAGGTCCGTAAGTATTTTCTTGACTTTTTTACTCTTTTACTCTTACTCTCATCTCAACTATTCCTAAGTGCATTACAAATGAAGGAAAAGAATCACTGGGCTTCTCTCCTACTATTATTCTCTACATCTTTTCTAGATATATATAAACTAAGTAATGCATTGTAGTTTCGTTCTGAACTTATGGTGCGTTGTTTCTACCCGTATAGTTATTACCTCAGCAGCAGAAGCAAGCGTAAAAACAAGAGAGAAGAGATAAGTAACACACCCCTAAATGAGCTGTGACCCCTGGAGCATCACTATCTCGTAGTCAGATGACCTTTCCTTCCTCAGCTCACATACTAATACAATCCACACACACATAACCACTACATAGGTACATCGGGTAACGCGACGACGGCGTAACTTACGTAGACTCGTTTTACACACACTGCTGCTTACCACACATATAAAATATGTTGTATACACGTAATACAAATGTATACAACTACACTATATATAACCCACTAACTCTTAGTGAGTCTCATCCTCACTCATAATAATACTGCTCTAGTATATTTTCTACTCTTGCAATATTATTTCATTACATTACTCTTTCTTGTTTTTCTCTTGACTTATAGTAATGTACACGGTTGCTCGCAGCGTAAAATACCTCAACTTTTCGTGGGATTTTCTTCCCAGAGTTTTCTTTACTTCGTATGCTCGTCAAACCTACTAAAGTTAGTTAAAGTGCATACCGAGTTGGTTTAGTTTCGTTGTTTCATGTTAACAACACAGAGTCGTAGCTAGTCATCGTGCACATTTACACATAGTTTTACTCTCCAATGTATGTTTGTTAAATCCCTGCGTTGGATACTGGTATGATATAATATTATATGTATATTAGCTACAATGCACAAGCATTACTTTTACGTAAAAGACTTTTATACCTGAGAAACTCTGAACCTGAACTGTTGATCAGTTCAGTGCTGAGCTCACTAAGCGAACCGAGTGAAATGTGTTTGTACGTACACACACAAGTCGTAGAGGATTGCAGTAATAATAGTGTGGTGTGTGAAATGAGATGATTCTCTCATCTCATCTTATAAGCTCATCTCATCCATTCTGACTATATATGACGTGAGTACAATATATTCTTGAGTAGCAAGAGGCTAAGGGTGAATTTCCTTGCAAACCATTATTATCGTGAGACATAGACAGAGTACATAGAGTCGCAACAGTGTATTTGTACATTATCTTACACTTACAGTCACTAAGAGACTTTGGCGATAAGGATGTGGATGTGTAAACTACGGAAAGGAAGGACAGAACGAAAAGTCGTCAGTTTCTAAAAATGTTGCATTATGTATGGCACCGGGACGAGCGGCGACCGAGCGATCTCATCCTTAAAGCAAAACTAAACCAGAAAACAGACAGAGATTGGCGTGACTTGACTTGATTTCTTATGCTGCGTTGTTTGTATACATCCACAATGTATAGCTCTTTTCCACTGTTACTATCTTTAACCGAATGCTTAATGCCCACAGGCTTTTACCATAGTACCCTGTCACAGCTATATTACAACTTGTGTGTGTGTTTGTAGTAAACAGTACGCACTGGCGGAGTTTTCTCTGCTCTTATTTCATTCCGAAGGCTTTTGCTCGTTCTGGGTTTGATGAAAACCACAGAGAAGGAGCCAGAGGAAGAACGAAGGAAACCATATGCCCCTTCCAGAGTTCCAGATGGAATCCAATCTATATTTTCTGATTCATTGTTGAAGATTTTGTTCTATTGCCCTTTGGTTACTCTCATTCACTCCCTTCTTTCGCCTTGTTTCATTTTCTGGATTAGTCAACGCACAATCACTCACATAACCACTAATAGTACAAGTCTCGGAAAACACAACAATGCATTGTGTATAAAGCACACCACTCGCAGACACATATATACAACCAAGAACAAAGTACGGCATGCATACCCCAAACCAAATGAAACCAAACCACAGCAATGCTCAAATATTACGAGTCTGGTCGTACTTAATGAGTGTGTGAGGGAGGGCTTGGCCATTCTCAATCGTATTACATTAGAAAATAATATTTTGTATTATTAGACAGACCCCATCTGAACACACTATATCATTTGTCTGCTACAAGCACTTACTACTCTTCTACATGTATTATTTATATACTTTTATACATAAAGGCTCCATTGATCTCTAAAGCAGTGTCTGTGTTGTGTGTGTGTCTCTAAATTGCCTTTATTAAGCGAAGTTCTCTGGGTTCTAATAAATATAGGTTTGACTTACTTATTTACTTCCAATACCCACAAGGTTTGATTTCTTCCGTCTCTGATTATAATCAAATGAAGCATGCGGTTTCGTTTCGTTCCATTGCATTTCATTTAGTTTCTTTCCCTATTTTATTATTACATTGCCATGCATAAAATGGTAACATACAACGCTCTAATGTATTCTACCCTCTGCTAGATGCATTAGATTAGATTATGACGAACGAGAGTACGATACGATAATGATAATCCTATACAGATACACTCGATTTGTATTATTGAGGTGTGTGGTTTGGTTGTGTTTGTGTGTGTGTTGTTTAGATGTACGTTAGTGGCCATCCTGGCTAGTAATATTACGTATATGATAAATAAATGTATGAATGTAGCAGAAAAAGCTTCACAAGACAATCTGAATGTGTATCTGTAATGCAATACAATAGAATACACAAGGAATGATAGCCAGAGAGATAAGGGAAACAAGAAGAGGCTGAACATCTATCAGAACATCCATCTATCTCCTATGGTTTTTCATCTTTGCCTAGATCATCATTTTGACTCTAGTACTCCTTCTACTTCATCATCATCATCATCAGCTTAGTAATCATCCATGCATTATATTTTATATACCTCACTTCAGATAACTCTACCACCACTATGCACTACTACCACCAAAAACTATCTTTTGGCTTACCCACTTGCATATTCTATATGTGCTACACATTGTATATGCTGTTTTATGTATGGTCTTTGTCTGTCTGTGTTGTATACAGCATCTTAAAAACACGGACATATTACGTTATTATTGCTATTGGATGGAATTGCAGGCTCGCTACACTATGGCATTTGATTGCTCGTATGAAAAGATGTGTAGCATCTTCGTAAGGGCATTTCTTTGTGGCCAAGAATGGAATTACTTTGTAGATTCTCTACACTGAGTCTCAAGTCTAAACTAAAGTGTGTTTATGTGTGTGTAGGTATATTATTATAGTATAAGTATGCCTTTACTAGTGTGTGTATGTATAATTTAGATTCAGTTGTTAGAGAATTTCTAAAAGTACCATATAAACACACGATGGCCTGAGGATGCAGAAATTTCAGTTTAGATTCAGTATGCGGTCCTTATTATATTCTTTTAAGAAAATGTGATCCTGTATTATATGAGGGAATGGTTTGGTTTGGTTGGGCTCTTCTGAGTAAGAAAGTATATCAATCATAGGATGATTTCTCTCTCTCTCGCCTCTGCTGTTCTAGACCTTGACGCTCTAACTGATATTAATCAGAGACAATCACGTTGGATGAAAATAGCTTCGCTTAATGAGCACGTGGACAATGATGTCTTCTCATATCACAATGATAGCCATCTTTAGTCGACTTGACTGAGATGAGACGTGGCTCAACAACATTTTCGTATTATAACACTCGCAAAGTATATTCTATGTACCTTTTGACTTTACACACAATAGTTAATCGTGGCATGTATACAAGTGGAATACAAACAATAGAAACGAGTGCGAAGTGCCTCTGCATACAAACTGCATTCAGTATGTATAGAATCTCCCCCTCTTAAATTTTGAAAGAGATATCTAATCACACGTACAAGACAAGACCTTAATTCTCTATTTATTTACGTTTCTAAATCTAAATGTGACGAACAGGTAATTCAAAGAGGGTTCAATTACTAAACTGCATTTTACACTACAATGCAAGTGTGCACACAATATACTGTTATATTCAAAAGGTACCTTTTACACTAACTAATGTGTTATTTACGTTATAAGATATTTATTGGTCACTAATGAGTGGTACGTGTTCAATTTCTCCTGGTGATGATTGTGTTGATTGGCGCATGAGTGTCATAATGCATTGTGTGTTACAACGGTTACAATATGATTGTCGATGATGTTGCAGCTAAATTATTTTCTGGTGTAAAGGAAGAGAAGGAGAGAGAGAGAAATGATCTGAGTAGTCTCTTATGACACAGTAAAAATGGCAAGAAAAATTGCCAAACGAGACTTTTCGTGACACGGAGAGTTGAGTTAGATTGGGATTAGGAAAAGAACAAAACAGGCAATCTTGGTGATACCAAATGAAGGATTCTGGGTTGTCTGTGTGTTCGTGGCTTTTGTCTTTATGAGACATACGTTTTTATATACCCATGTTCATGTTCTACATTTATATACAAGCTTGTATAATATTATTACTATATGAATGTAATCTCATTTCTTTTATATTAGTGAGAGACTGGTGCAACTTATTATATTGTGATGAAGTAGGGTTGACGTAGCTATTTTATGATTACTATAGAATACACTTGCTGCTAGTAGGAAAGTAGGAGTATGTATAATGACATAATATTATTAGTTGCCACGCTAGCATTTATGTTCACTCTGTTCTGTGACTAGAAACAAAAGGAAAGACAAAAGAAAAGGCTTTGCCTTACGCTGCTGCTTTGCTAAGGCTGATCTAGAAAAGTGAACTTCCTAATAAAACTACAAGAACGATTACCGCATGAGTTGAGTAAGTGAGCATGGCCCTTAAAAGAAAGTATATTGCTTTTTGCCTTACTGCTCCAACTGCCGATCGGTTTATTATTATTGGACCGTGACGTTGATGTTGATACTGATGTTGATCCTCTTTTTCATAAGTCATCTTAGTACGCTATTATATAACTTATGTACTTACGTACGTGTCTATTCTATACCTACTGCTTCTAAGACACTTGCGGCCATTTCCACTTGCGTTTTCATATTATGTATATTATATTATACTCCCACTAAATTTCATTCTGCCGATAAGGACAGTTTATTACAAAACCATACAGCTACTTTGCTATGTCGACACACATATCATATACATACACAATATACATACAAGTAATATAGGTACAGTAGTAGAACACGCTAATAAATAACGGGGTAATAATATAGCTACTATTTTACGTGTGGTAAACTATTGTACAGTCGGAGTCAGGCAATGATGTTACCACTACAAAAATGGCTTATCTATGCAGAATATAGTAATATGTAGACCGTGTAAACGTAAACCACATGATTATTGCATTTTCTATTGTAGCATCAATTTCTTTCTGTAAGAGGAACTATGCAATATAATATTGGATCGTAAAACACATGTACCTTAGTATCATTACACAATACACGTGTTCGCCCAGTTTTGTTTTGAGTAGATGACAGAGTATCTTTATCTCGATGTCTGTGTATGTTGTAGTTGTAATGGTATTTCGTGGGTTTCCCTTCTATGTTTTTGGATTTGCGTTTGTGATGGCAAATTGCGGTGAAATATGGATATTATGTTATGCGCTATGTTTATTTATTTCGGGAACTATTGTCGGGTGAGAGTTGGAAAGTTGAATCATCGAGTTTTCGTCGAGTTACATTTTATGCATTCAGCTGAAATGAGACGGGCTTGGAAAAAAGACGACAGAGGAAAAAACTGAAATATAAAATAGCTCTATGGGAATTTAAATGAAGTGAAATGAAATGAACTGTGTCAGATAGTCAAAAGAGAATGGAATTGGGAAGTATGTAATAGCAGCTAGATATCTGTTTCGAGTCTTCCTTACTTAGTCGATACAGTGCGTACTTTGTTGTGCTTGAACAGAGTGCGTCTCCGTGAGTATTGTATCGTATTGTATAATATGGAGACGTGTAGAGTGTCCGGGAGGAATGCATTTTCTTTCTGAACATTACTATAGTTATGTGGTTGAAAGATGAAATGAGATGAGTGGCTTGTCTGTGTGTGCTACACTCTACACTACCTAGTCTCATATTCATCTTTTCTAGTTTGAAACAAAAAGGCCACACCATCAGACTCCTCTTCAAGAAGTGTATGTAAAGTTAGTTCAGTTCAGTTCACTACACTTGCATTACATTTCATTGGATTATGTTACATCACAGTCTAAGTAAGTGTAACATATGGGATGTGGGAAAATCATGTTTTCTGTATCTCGTTTTGAGCCTTTTCGTCTTTAATGTAATACAGTTCTACATCTGTACTACTCTGTTTTGTGTGATGCTCTTTTCGTATATAATCTCCCTCATTCATATACCTCAACTATTACCTAGCTATATACTTATTTTACAGAATTGTAGATATTCTCAAGAAAGGAAACTAAAGCACATTATAGGTACTGCTCTAAAAAGTATATCACTATTCACTACCTAAACATATGGAATCTTGGTTCATCTTTACATAACATAACTTACATTACCTATGAATCCTTCGTTTCTTTTCGACCCAGAAAAAACTAAAAGCAAAAGTTGTGTGTGTGAGATGGTCCCGCTTGTTCATCGCTCGCTCGTCTCATACAGCTCAACTTGAGACAGGGCAAGTGCGCCTCTAGTCATCGCATCAACTCTCAAACTCCGTCAGATCAGCCATCAACCTGCTGGGCTAAAGGTGTCTTAACTTGCCGTATATATTCGTAACAACTAAGTAAGTAGGATCCCTGTATTGTACATTCATGTCTTTTCTTCCTCTGTAGTACACGCAAATATACAATGGATAAGGATAGATACTTAGGTAGGTCTATAGAAATACTACTAGGCCTTTTTCGTCTTTCAGTTCACATAGTCATTCATGGTGCAAGATGAGATATGATTCATGACAATCTCTTTTTAAAATTATGACTCAAAGCCATATAGAATTATAAACTGAAAGAAAAACTGTGCGAAGATACCATTTGTACGTCATGAATAGCATACTCCTACTTGTAGTGTCTTGTACATACGAAACAGAGTAGGTCTAGGTAGGTAAGTATACATAATAGTAATCAGAAAAAAGTCTAAAAAGCAACTGTACCTATATACAACGTATACACAACTGCAATATAATGTCGAAATTCTTATCTCCATGATGGTTAGATGAGCAATGAAGTTTTCGCTTAGGAGATTCAATTCTGCTATCACATCGTGTATTGAAAACGCTCTGAGCGTCTAATCCATCACACCTAACGCCTTGTTTTGTGTGTAATAATCAAAGTAAAATAAAGTAATCCTATGAATTATGGCAAAGACTGTTGTCAGTCAGCTAAAAGCAATGTGAGTTTTCTTTTTTTTCTCTTTTTCATATATTGCTCAAATCGATATCCTTAATGTGTAGTATATTGTACTGTAGATGTGTGTATAGCATAATGGCATTTAAGTAGAAAGTACTACAGTGTGGTCGTGTTTGTACGTAATACACTTAGACATTGAGTACCTTTTGCCTTAACATTACATTACACAGCTACTACTGCGGTTAATGCATTAAAACAAGAATTTCCGAAGTTGAAATGAATTGAAATAACCTTTTTTCCTTCCATACCGTAAGTGAAGGCTTTTGAATGAGTCAAGTCAAGTTTTAAAAGTTTGAGGGTGTAACTCTTTTCCCATAGCACTCTCCGCTCATCTGTCTGATGCTCCAGTCCACTCTAAACTCCAAACTGTGTGTATCTTGAACCAGGACCTAAATACTCGAACATTTGGTAATGCTCTCTCTCACTTCACTTGACTAGACTTCACTTCATTTCGTTCTCGGCTAATTCTCATAAGTTTTAAGAAGCTGCCCTGCCACAAACCTTGGTAAAGAAGAGACTTGTGTGTGGAACGTACAAAACATTAGCCAGGCAAGGAAAAGGCTTCTTTGATAAGACAAGTTGTGTGTAGTGTTATGTTATCCATAGCCAACGTGTCTCTCTCTGTCTACTTTTCCTATCTTACACGATTTTGTATTAAACACATACCACAAATGAGTGGTAAGCACATAACATAGTTTTTAATTGCTCTCGTCTCGTAGCCGATGCGATCCTTTTTACTTTATTAGTTGAATGTGGTAGTTAGAATCTCCTACACTTACCCCACACTACTATCTCAACATTTGGAGTTTCTTGGACTACCTTAAGTTTATATCTTTAATTTAAACTTGGGTTACTTTAAGTAATGAATATTTCCTCGAGTGTACTTAAATTCCCTCCTTCACTCTCATTCTAGTACTACTTAGCTATATACTTCCTATGTAATAGTCCTTCCGTAATTCGTTTTACTTTTACTACAGTTATACAATTACCAACTAATACTTTTCCTTAACTATTCGAGAGCACGACACATAAAATAGACGGTACACGCATAAAAATCCACTCACTCATGTATATAAATGTAAGGTAGTAGCATGAAATGAATGTAAAAATCAAGCTTTAGTTTTAGCATGCATGTTCTATTGTCAATTTGATGTGGTCGGCATATTACATGTGTGTAAGATGAAATATAATGCTATCGCTATCAGTTTCATGTAGAATAATGTAAGGAAGAAAGACAGCTAGTCAAGACAGTGACACGCACTAAATTCGATAAGCAGTAGATGATTAAAGAAAAAATTAATTGCAATTCCCCCCGTGGGAATTGAATTCCCAGTTACTTGACTTGAGTTGACTCGACTCACACTGTTCATCCTTCTTATCTAATCCAGCCAACTCTTATAATACACAGAGCCACTTAAAGGCGGCTCTCTGCATTTACTTACTACTCTACTTACTTCACTGCTCTTGACAAATATTGCTCCGAGCTGTTTAATTCAGTTCGATTCAATTTACTTTGCATCAATTCATTTGAGTTTGTCTTGACTTGTCAGCTCTTTTGGTCTTCGTTAGTCTTCCTACTACCTTCCTTGCTTCTGAACTGCTACACAGAATCGTCGTTGTTGTTGGCATGTAATGTTTTACATTACGTATTGAAGCATTGCATTGAGCTTCAGCTGACTCTGACTACTTAATAGCTGATACTGTCTCTGTTGTGTGTGGATGTTTACATGTAATGCAATGTACCTAGTAAGTAAAGTAAATGATGTGATGCTGTGGGCTTGTTCTCGTTGTACGTTGTAAGCAATGTTGAATGAGACCGGAGACGAGACCGCAAACGGTACTTATTCTCATAACTTTGTAGTGTTATCGAAGATAAAGTAATGCTCCTGCTAACCGCATAATGTTAGCAAGCAGCTGTACACGAGTATAGTAGTAGCTGTAGCTCCTACTGTGCAAATTCATAGTAATAACATGAAATTGTGTAACACTTAAAGATACTCTCTCAAGATTAGCCGAAGCAAGTAAGTCAAGTTAAAGTGTAAATTCCTTTGCAGAAGCTATTAGCCTCAGATTGACAAGAAACTTAAAGCAATATGTTTTAAAGGACGTATGTCACTCAAGACTCTCTCAAACAAAACAAAACAGTCTCTCTTCTATTCCTTGCTATCTTTATGTATATCGTATCACTTCACTGTCCATGCATCCCCTTTGCTTTTCAAACATGTTGCATTTATTTTACGTTATGTGATAGTCTTTGTATTGAATAAAATTGAATTAAAACAGTAATATTAAGTGTGGAGATAAGTGCGTGTGTAATACAGTGCAGTCTACTAATAATAAGTATAAGGTTAACAATGCACTATACTGTTGAGTTGAATTTTGCTACGGGTGCTGTTATATTTGTTAAATGCTAAAGGCTTCTGAAGTCAATTCATTTTAGTTTGCAAGTAATGTTGCACTTGCAGGATGTAAAGTATACGGTGGGAAATATTTTTCTTATGGGAGTAGGAAGTGATTACGTATGTTTGAGACGTGCAACGAGTCCACATACAAAACAATGTGTAAAAGCTTTATGTTGAAGTCTGAAAGAGATTTGTGGTGAATGGGATATGGATACGGAGGTGTGATAATATCTTTTGTATTAGATTCGGTTATGTGTTATGTGATATGGATGTGATAAAGTAATGTAATAATCCACGGAAATAATGCGCTATCAAGTCTATAGCTCTTCAATATAAGATTATGGTCTTAATATCTTTATTATTATTACTTATTACTACTACACATAATGCAGTTCGGATTATAATACTAGTATTATAATGCCATGGTCAACCTAGGATATATTTTACGACATTAGATTAGAGTGAGACAAGAAGGTGCTGTTTGTAGAATGGTGTGGTGGTGGGTGCACACGTGAATTGCGATTTTCTCTACAGTGAAAAAACTGAAGGCTCATTGATTTTCTTGTTGTATAAGTAAGCATACCTACACACATGATGCACTTTGAACACTTAGCAGCACTATTATACTATTAACGTCAGTGTTACATAGGTATAAGGTGTAATATACTTAAGGAATTGAAAGGAGGGTGGAAAAAGAAATTGCGCAGTTAACGGCTAAGTTAATGGGCAAAACAGAAAGAAGTTGTGAATTCAAATCGGGAAAAAGTGTAGTCAAGTGAGTTGGTGTGGTTGAAGGTTGAGTTTGGTATGGGAGTTTAAACTGTGGACAGGGAAGAAGAGACAAAAAGAGATGTGGTTGGTGTCGTTGGCTGAAATATCGACAGGAGCAGTGGTGTGAGAATCAATCAAAGTGATTGTGGTGGGTAGTGCAGTGGCTGACTGGTTGCAGTTAGTTTACTTGTGCTGCGTGCCACAGCAGCTTTAGATTTAGCTTTGCAAGACTTGAATTGAGTTGGGTTCGTTTGGTCTGCTAACTGATAAATGGTTTTTGTCTTTACAGGGAATCTTTACTTCCGCCTCAGAGTACTTATACGGAGCAACGAGAGGGAAGTCGTACTTTCATCGGATTGTGGTGGTGCTACCACCGAGCTGGGATTCTCGGGCTTGTAGCAAGATGCTCCCTGACGGCTCTCACACCTCTGCCAGCACAATTGCTGATGCAGACTTTCGGGTTGGCGGTGAACATCCGATTTTTGGGCATTTGCCATTCACGCAGCAGTCTCAAGGGTGCACCAAACCAGGGGATTTTATTTCTGTGGGATACCAGTACATTTTGCAGTACAATGACACCGAGATGGGCCATAGTTTTCCAGGTAAACTAGAAATTATGGGCAAACAACATCAACATTCCCAAACATTGAGATACTTGCACTTTATTTTATCCTTTTCACGTTATAATATCCCATCTCATTTCATCCAATTGGTTTTCCTTCCTTAGTTTACACAGATTGCATCATAATTCGGAATTAAATTGCTCCCCTAGTGTCACAACTAATACTTAATTATGGTACTACTCAGATGCTTATAAATTTTAATGCCCTCGTCATTCCAGCTCGTCCAACCTAAAGGAAATGTCCAAATATTTGTTGGTTGATATAGTCATATGTCTCCAAATCCCTTCTAAGTGATGTAGTGGATCTCACGAATAGATTCTAACTTTAAGTAGCGAATTTCGAATTGGAGAACTCCAACGATGTGTTTCCACCCTTTATGCACTACAAGCTATATTTAGTCCAGCATATACCACACCATAAGCATTTATACACACAACATACCTAAAATACCCCTGTAGACTAAATTTCTTCAGCCACGGTTGAAAAACGATATAAAATGAAGTTAGGGTCTGGCCGAGCATGTAGTGGGTAAATAAAGTAGTGGCAGAAGGTAGTAGTTTATATCTGTTCTGTCAGTAGCTTCTCTTTACCCGTTAAACTGGAAAAGAAGAAACTCCAACCGAATGCTTGGTCACGGTTTACAGGAAGGAGAAGAAGAGGAGAAAGTCTCCGAACTCTGTGAGTGAACATCTTCCCTAATACCCTACCAATACGTATTCCAATAGGGAAAATTTATAAGGGTACGGTAACCTATCCAAAAAACTTACTACCTGCTGTCCCTACCTCCTCCTGCATCCAGTACCTACTCCTATACACTTCTTTTAAAAGTGTAGGTGTGTAGAATAGTAGCGATACATTATATGATAATACATACCTACTTAATACGTACAGCAGGGTTCACGGTATACTTGCAATTTGTACATTGCTACTGGAATGAATGTAGGTAAGTTCAAAGCACGTTCACGATAGGATGCCAGTTTAATATTTGTGTCTATGTAGCATAGCATATGTACAGTGTATATAAACAGTGTACATGTATACACATATATACCTGTCTGCATAAAAAGTATGTAGTACCTTTATAAGGTATGTGTATTGTGTCTGTAGCTACGTAGTTCACGACCTACTGGAACCTAGGAACGAGCGTTTTTAATAGATGAAGCAAATGTACGCGTGGACTACTAGGACTGCTACTACTACGCGGAACCCAGTAAATGTAACATTTCGATTGGAGTAATGGGAAGTCAGAGGAATGGGAGAGTAGAAGTATAGAAGTGGATATTCCACTATTTCTACTCTATTTGGTGTTTCGTGAGAAAGACTCATTGCAAGCTTGTTATTCGAGACTTTAAGGAAAATTAGAATGTAAATGGCTTCGCAGTTCGTATTCGCAGTCTAAAACTCTGCCTTTCTTCTAACCAAAAGTCCCCGAAATTGCAACCTTCTTACTTGCTAGTAGCATCTGAGACTGAGAGTGATGACCAGCATTAAGTACTACTATATAAGAAATTGCTATACAACACTATGTACACAAAACACTATTACTTCACTTGTACATATTATTGTGTGTATCCTAGTAATGGACTAAAGACTAAACTATTATTCTGTGTGCGTGTAGTAAGTATACAGCTTTCTCAAGTCGAGAAGTTCAGTCTATCTTTTCTTACCTGGCCCTGACTTGGATTACCAAGCAATATGCATTAAATGTAAACACACACTACTACTGCATAGTTTATTTAACGCATTGTATGGCATTTGATAGGTATTAGGGAGGTACTAGTAGGGGTATACTTAGCAACTTATTACTTACTCTTGTATTCTGTAGGTATTAGCTATGTTAGTTGAAGAAGGCTTCGCGACTTTCTTCATGTATTATAAATGCTAACTAGAATTTTACTAAGCGTTTTGGACAATCTCATTTATACTGTGAACCATTGTGAATGTCGCTGTTGCTGGAGAAGCAGTAGAACTACAAAACAATACAATACCTTAGAGGAGATTTTGCACAACAACGCGTATTATAAAGATGGAATCGGAGAACATGCGATGCTGGAATGAATGAATGGTATGGCACACACAGGATTTGGAGATACACAATGCACAATCAAGCCAAGCACAGCTAATCATATTAGTATGCCAAGCAATGATTTTAGGAACAGGGACGCGGAATATTATATTTCATATTAAAGTGTTATTGTTTTGATCTTGTTTCCGTTTTGCCGTGTAATTCTCATATACAGAGACATAACTATAAGTAAAATGTATGTTGAAGACTTATGAGATGGTTGTTTGACTTGATTTTGTCTAGACCGGGCATTTGTACACGAATGGGCCAAGTTTCGCTACGGAGTGTTTGAAGAAATTGGCTTCGAGAACGACACAATCTACCCAATATCATACTTGGAGGCGAGTGGGAATAGCAGACGGACAGAGGATGAGCGAAAGGCAACTTCATGCACAAATCGACCATTAAAAGGAAACTGGTATGCTACAGCTTTTCTCTAACGACAATAATGTTTTTCTTTGCTCACTTTAACCGTAAAAAAGTGCAGTCGCGTTTTTTTCGCTCTAGAGTCGTCTTCTAATCTGTTTCTTTATTTTCGTATTACGTACACTTTGTATTCCAGTCTAGTAGCAGTAATAGTGCCGACTGTAGCAGGAGTAATAGTACTTAGTAAGTGTGTTCAATTTGTTTCTTCATACCACACAAACGAAGCACAGTGTCAAGTCAAGGTATTTAATTTTGAAAATAGAACATTATGGGACATGACATGGCACAGTCTTGTTACGTTACTTAGCTCTACTTATAGACAGATAAATGAAAGATGAATTAATGCAGCTCTCTATTATTAAAAGAAGAATGAAAAACCAGCAAAGTAGAGTAGAATTCTCAAGTAGAATACATAGCGCTGCATTGCACATTCTACTATATCCTCTTCTCCGTTCATTACAGCCTACTGCAGTACAACATAACTTAATAACGCATTACTTTTGCACATAGCGAGAGACTGACTGACTGAGTAGCATTTAGTCTTATAATATTAGTGCTACACTAAATAGGATGGCTGTACAGCCTAGTGTTTATAAGGAAATAATAGAATGTTGTTGATGATAGGAGCAGAGAGAGCGTGATTATGGATTTTTAATGAGAGTCGAGCCACGCTAGTAGTAATTATAAGAAAAGGGCAATCATGACGTTTTTTCATTCTTTTTTGTGACATCCAGGTCGGGTTCCTCATGCACTAGTAACGATCCAAAAGGGAACAATTGTGTGTTCGTGCCATCGCTCAACGACAACGATAACATTACAAGCTCCATCATGTCTCACCCCCATTTGCCCCATGTGAGGAGCTTCTGTGACTCTTCCACTCACAACCGTGTGGCTCCGACAAAGCAAAATTTCCTGTGTGACAAAAAGTCCGTGTCTGAAATCATGGCCACTCATCCAGATTTCCATAATATCTCTGGATCTTCCAGGTATGACACTTTTTCCTTATACATTTACATGCTATTACGTAACTACCTCTATATGTCTCTCCCGTGACTGCCTCCACAGCAGCAGCCTTCAACTACCTTTACCAATTCTACTACAAGTACAAACCCTACACTCAGGTAACAGTGTGGTAGTTTGGCCACATAAACCTCGGGTGTCGGGTCACCACTCCATTCTAATGTAACCAATTCTTCGTCCTCATTCCTTTTACTTTATCTGGTTGCGAGAAAGACTCCTCATGGGTTGAACACAAGATAATACTACAGATACCACTTCGCCTCCTTCTCTTAGTGGGTCCACTGTCTCTTGTTCTTACATTATTTTGTGCATTATGTCACGTCTGTTTAGTTAACAATACTCTATACCTGTTCCTATACATTATTTTATATTGTACTACATTACCGTAGGTATTTTGAATGTTGCGACTTGGACTTGTTATACGTACATAGCTTTAGTATGTAGTATCTGTATGTATGTAGTATGTAGTAGTCATAGTATCTACTTCAGTTCAAGCCAGAGTGCTTTTGTTATGTTATGTGAGACAGTGGTGACATTTCCTCGTTTCCCGTTCCAGTCTCTGCCACCATTACCAAAGTTTCTTGATAGGAGAACAGAAGGAGTGAGGAGCATTCTCTTTCAGCCATTCTTCTGGATGGTTGGACTTGTCTATGTATTTCGGCTCAGCATTGTCCTTGCACAAGTAGTGTGCTAAGCATCTTCCAACGTCTCATCTCATAGTCTCATATCTTATCATATCGTAAAGAGTTGCATGCCTTGCCCGATATACTTACATTAGCAGAGATAGATACTACACACACTTTGCAGTCTACAGCTACACTCAACTGAATTCCATTGAAAGTAGTGTCAGTCCCAGGCAGTGGTGTTACTACTTTTAAACAGCAGTCAGTGTTAGTAGCATGGAGCAGAGTTCTCGGCTCCCTTTTACTAGTTTTCAGTTTTACCTTTCTTCCCTCACCTCAATTCACACTAGTTTTACTTCTTTGGTCATTGTCGTAAATTCGCCGAAATGTTTTTCACTCACATTCCCGACTGCCGTCGTTGACTACCTTAGTCTACTTACATTACCAACTAACGGTTATTCATAGAGAGTTCTTAGCACTTTTTAGAGTTTCGACTCGGCTGTAGCATTTTATAACGCGTTGCATAAGTAAGTACATGCCGAGGCTGAAATTCTCATTCTATTCAAACAGATTGTCACCAGCTCTTGAAATATTGACTGGCAAGAACCTTGGAGAGCTCATTCGCAGCTGAGATTTACATTATTTTGATTTGAGGGCCTTTATAAGTGAACTGTCATATATACTATGATGATATTATTATATAGAGAAAATGGAGCACGAGTTGCCATGCACATGATCATTACATACATAGTAGTAGCTACACTCGCACATTGTTTTCTATGTCGTGTTTTCAACTCAAACACAAGTTAGTGGGCCAAGCTGAAAACTCTTGCATTATACAATGGAAGAGCGGAAGCGGACTTGGTGGTGCAGATGTAGGTATTAAGAGTATTATGCAACGAAATGCATTACTTCACCATTATAACTAATATAGTATTCATGTGCCAGTCTACATACATATTTGAGGTATTATAAGGCGAGGCAGATAAGTAAGTGTGATGTTGTAGAGTTGAGAGTGCAGAAGCGTAACAAGGTAAAAGCAACTACATAGGCATGGAATGGAAAGGAAAAGCCAAGTCACTATAGGCAGGTAGAGTTTCCTGTCTAAGTTGGATGTGGACATGATGAACAAGGGAGATAAGGTTTTTAGCTTAGTTAGAGTTGGAATTTATTCAAGTAATCATCATGCTAGCTCACAATCACAACAAGATTCAAATGAAAATGAAAATAAACCCCTCAGCACAAATGTCAATATTTACCCACTGCGTATGTTTTGGCTGACATGGCAAATGATGTTGGTGCCAGTGGCAGAGAGTGCGAATGGAACTTAGCGTGTCTATCTATACATTTATATACACCTGTATAGCAATTATATACTGATATATCATGTATACTTATACCTATGTGACTTTTACACGTTTAACACTTAAATACTACCTTTAGCCATATATAATTTATACTAAAGCACTTTTACTCAAGGTATTTATATCATTACTGCTAAGACGATTACGATTTATACTGCATTAGTATTGTATTGCTGTATACACGTAATTCTCCCTGAGTGCATAGGCAGGCATAGAAAATTCTAAGTCTTTGTATACGAGCAAACGTTATGTTATGAAGCATGCTATGTACACAAGGGATAATATGTGTATTTTCTAATGAATTCTGTAATGTACATGTGAAACTACACGTAGAACACACGCACAAATATCAAATATACAATCGTCAAAGCTTTTTGAGTGTGTATTCACGTAGTAATTGTACAAGGAGATATGCAAACTGAAACTGTCAAGCAAAGCAAAGCAAGAGCGAGAGGAATCATGGAAAAGTGTAAAACCTGCTAAGCTGTGTGTGCAGTCAGAGTGGAGTGGTGGAGTACTAAGAGTGGTGGAAGTTTAATCGTGGAGTCGAGCCAAGTCAAGTTAATTCTGTAGGCTAGCTCGTTTGTTCCTCTAAATGAGTCCATTTTGTCAAATCAGATAAATGAAGGAGCCTAATGAGTTTTTCGATTGGTCTTTTATGTACCTGAACAGGAACGGGAGAGGAGTGACGCCGGAATTCGTCGTGAAACAACTCACCCAGCCCCGGTTCGTATTATTAGTCGAGGAAACCGGAAACATGAATTTACGGGTATGACGTTTTCTAAAGGAAGAAACGATTTTCTCTATTCAATGTCGCTCAATGTGTCGGAAATATGTTTTTGCCCCTCTCCCTATCTCTCTTTTTGCTCTCTGTGTAAAATTCATTCTACTGTAGTGCCTTAGTTTAGTCTTTATGCTTAGCTTTGCAGTGCACATTTGAATACCTTTACATAGGTCTACACTATACTCTAGCTACCTATGTCACCTTGGAATCAAAGTCAAGAGCATTACTATTTTATTCTGTCGTCAACAACATCAACATCACACCAGCTCTTGTCTGTTTTATGCTCTTGTGGACTCGTCGAGACCAACAGATTTACTGTCATTGCCTTTTCCGTACACTGTACTATGTCTAATACGCGAATAAATTTATATTGAACACTCAAATATTTCTCAAGTATAACACGCCAGAACGTGCTTTTTAATAAATTCTTGCCTGCTGCAAGTTCAATGCTAAATCTGTATAGCCATAGGCAGTGGCAAATATTGTATTAGTAATGCTTAATCTTATACAGATAGAAATGTAACAATAAGTTTGGGAAATCAGTGACTATTCGAACTTACTATTTATGTGTAGTGAGTACAGTATTTACAATACCTAAAGTAAGTCAGGAAATTCACATAAAATCTAGTAGAGATGGAAACGGACCGGACCGGGCCGGCCCGGTCCGAACCCGTAATTTACGGGCTTCGGGCTCGAAATTTCATATATTGAAACGGA
>JAQFYB010002285.1:0-25638 GCA_034694085.1 Pogonognathellus longicornis | reverse complement strand
TTCTCAGCCAACACTTAAAAAAATGTATCGGTCTCAACCCACTTCGTCTAACATTTTAAATGGAAATTCTCAGCCAAAACCAACACTTGAAAAAGATAATCTGTCTCAACCAACTTCGTCTAACATTTTAAATGGAAATTCTCAGACAAAACCAACACTTGAAAAAAGGAATCTGTCTCAACCAACTTCGTCTAACATTTCAAATGGAAATTATCAACCAACACTTGAAAAAATGAATCGGTCTCAACCCACTTCGTCTAACATTTCAAATGGAAATTATCAACCAACACTTGAAAAAATGAATCGGTCTCAACCAACTTCGTCTAACATTTTAAATGGAAATTATCAACCAATACTCAATAAAATTCCTCGATCTCATTCACAACCACAACCTATTGAGCGAATAACGTTTTTCGAAGGTTTGCAAGGTTTACAAAGTAGTTCCAGCTTATCACAACGGTCTTCTCATCCTCCTCAAAACAACCAAATAAGCAGTTCTTCTCATCAACAAGTCTCTCCCCCTCCCCATGGTTCAGCCAGTCTTGGTACTCCTTACCGTAATCCTCCTTTGAATATTCAAAAACAGCAGTTACAACAAGCAACTGATTCAATGTACACTGATGAGTCGCAGTTTCGACGACATCTTAAAGTTGCACATCAAATTCGAACGAACCCAAAGATACAATCACGATGGGCATACATGGATGAGCAAGAAAGAAAAGATTTAATTTTTCGACTGGTCCAAAAGAAGCGAGAGAAACCAAATTCGCAATTAAACCAACAAATTCGGGTGGCTCAAAGACAACCGCAGAGGCAGACGATGACAATTCTTTCGCGAGAAGGTGTTCCTCTCCAACAAAAGACAATTACGACGAGTATACCTCAAAGGCCTTCTGCCTCACAGGAAAAACCTCAAAAATCGTCAAATAGTCAACAAAGAGCTATAGTTGTGAAAATACAACCAAAAGATTCGGATTCAGAGCAAGAAATTTTGTATGCCACTCAAGACATTGAGCATGAGCAACACTGTGATGTTCTCGATTTAATTGTTTTAGATGATGAAAGTCAATCAGTGTTTTCGACTCCAGTTGATGCAAAAGATAATTCACCTGCAAGTGAACAAGAACGCTGGCTTGTTAAATGTAGCGATCAAAGTGATGTTGAAGATAGTGAGCCGGAGCGTTTTTATTACGGATATGATCCCAGTGTTAAACGTAAGCTATGAATTGAACTTTCCTAAGCTATGTAAAATAATTTAGTTGGCAAATATTTGTAAAGATGCAAGTTATAATTTTACGTTTACAATATTTAGTGCCTCCAAAGAAATTCCTGACGGGGAGTGTTTTTTGGGCAGCAGAAAAGTTAGATTTCCCTGAGTGGCCAAAATCTGTCTTAAAATATGGGGGAGAAGTCGCTACGGAATATGGACCTCGACTTACTCACGTATTATGTGAAACTCAGAACTTTCCTGAATTTCAGGAGTGTATTGAAGAAGGAAAACGACTTGTAACACTACATTGGTTGAGTGATATATGTCTCAAAAAATTAATGACACCACCGTTTTATAGCATTCATTTGCCCGTTCCTTTCTCAAAGTAAGTTTATTATATAAGAGTCAAATCAAAACCAATGTCTTAACTTCATAATTATAACAACAGTCTAGTAGACCTTGGTCAAAACTAAGTAAAAAGTTAATAATATAAAATAATTACTGTTTAATTTTTAACCACAGGGCAGACAAACCATTAAAAGATAAGATTTACTGTGTGTCTGGTTTTGTTGGAGAGGACCATTGGCGTGCAAGGTTGATCTGTAAAGCTACTGGGGCTACTATTGCTCCCGTTCTAACAACTTATGTTGACACGGTCTTAGTTAAAAGGTAATTAAGCAGTCGGCTAATCTGTTTTCAATGACTAAAAATATTTTATGTATTTCTTTTGTAACAACTAGGGATAGCACTGCGTACTACAGGAAGGCCATCGAATACAAAATCCCTGTTGTCAATATCCAGTTTTTAAATGAAGTATTATTTGGGAACAAATCATGTTTGAAGAATATACATAGTTCAAAATATCACAATTTTGATCTTGAAGACCCGTTTCGCCTGAATGTTGCATTGGTTCCTCATCTTATGGGTAACATATCAAATAATAGTTTGACGCAATTTTTATTAGGATAATATTGACAATTATTTTTTTAAAAACAGCTGCATGGGAAGTCCCATTGAAGGTTAATGTAGCAGAATTATGTGAAAATGAGTCCAGCAAACGTCGTGACACAACCGTTGTGGAAGTACCTTCAAAAAAGCGTAAAGAAGATACACATATTGTTTCATGTATTGCTTAAATCATTATGATATTACTTCCTCAACTTTCGTAAGTGGCATGCAGAAATGATTTTATCATGTTAAAGTTCCTTATTTTAGAATATCATGATTTTATTAACTTTCTTCAAAATAAGTGTTAATCTTTTATCAATAATCACTGCACAGAAAAATTAACCTTTAGTAAATAAAGAATTATGAAACTGATGTAATTTATAATTTTGAAGTTAGGTAAGTGAATTTTCAAGACGGCGGTAGTAGCATAATTATAAGTATTGGTTTGCTTGATCAATTTGTATGCATTAATCTCGTTATTAAATTTGATCTTCGTAATTAATTCTAATTGAATTGAAATGGGTTTAACTTTTTTATCATTCTACCAGCATAATCGATTTATCGATTATATGTGACCAAAACAAATTAATATTGTATATTATATAAAACATCGCAACTTATATTTTTATTTAAGAAAATATGATTGTAACGAATTCGAAAGCATATTCATTTAGTGTTGGACAGCGTAGTTACTGCCTTGTAGAATAATAATTTCAAAGGTGAACATGAAACCTGTGAACAAGTCATTGTGAAATATTTGTTAACAGAAATAGAGCGACCTATATATAATACAGTCAGAGGAGTTTATAGTTAAAGAAAATTATATAGAATAGAATAACAAAACGTGTATCACATGGCCGTATCCAGAAATCAATTTCGGGGAGGGCAAAATGCAAAAAAAAATAGGTTATTTTGCCCTTAAAGGGCAAAATAACCTCTTTTTTTGGATTTCGGGGGAGGCAATTGCCCGTTTGCCCACCCCCTGAATACGGGCATGGTGTATCATAAGTAATTAAAGTATACTAATGTATTTTTAACTTATTGTAATTTATTGTTGCATTTACAGAATTATAATATAGGTTCATATTCATACCTATAAGGGAGAGTAAGTATTTCCGTGTAATATGAAATAAGCCCATTCCATGAATTGACACGGGTTGCAACAACAACATTCGTTCTAACCTTTCAATCTGCAAAGTAGGTTAAGATTTTTGTACCCAAACTGCATGAATTTATTTACAAATATTAGTACTTGAGGTCAAAATATTTTGTATGTGGTTTAACTAACTTCTGTGTTGTATTCCTGGTGAGGACATTCTTGCAAAGTGTCCACAATTTTGTGAGCATAATAATGGACATTAGAAGCAAAATATGTGACTAATAATACTCGAATGACAAATTGTGACATTGAAATGGACAAGTACAAATTTAAAATTGAAGTGTTCATCGCATGAGAGAATACCCATTCGTGGAGCTACACAAATTACAATTAAAAGTCTTTAGTATAGTAGAATAAGTACCACTATGAAAAAATCTTCAAAAAATTAAATATAAAAATGCATTGTCAATTGTGTAAAATAGAAAAGAAACTTTTTTACATGTAAGCAAATGCAATACACACTATTGCAGTAAGTCACAAATACCAGAGGCGACAAAAAATCGTTAACTGCACCAACCAATTTGCAAAGAATAAGAAAATCAGAACGCACTTCTTGCCAAGAGATGAATCCTATGTTAAATAATAGAAATTGCCTTAATCATACTCAACATTAACATGTCAATATATTTCTCTCATAATATTTTAATTACGTCAGTCAAAAATTAAGGAATATTAAAGATATAGATACGTGAAGCTTATTTTGCAAGTAAATTCTAAATCACTACAATGTACAAAGGAATTAAAAAGGTCAATAATTGTATCATACCGTCATTATCGAATTTATTCGGAAATTGTGTGGAACGAAGTGTAAATTGTAATTCTATTCGATGTCTGAGAGCTTCAAATTTATGAGACAATGCTCGACAAAAGACAATTATGAGAATATCCATGTAGTTCCATGTGTATGTGCATATTTTTTCATACACACAAATTGTAAGGGCTACGAAAAAGTTGTAAGGGATGACTTTTGCCCAAACTGATTTTGTGGCGTAATACACAGATTCCAGTAAACTCGCTGCGTTTATTACTTCTGCATTTCGTTTGAGGAAAATATAAAAACTTACATTATTAAGAGTTTAAAAAATACCTTTCTAACCAAGTATTAAAAGCAGTGTCAGGAATTTTGTGATTTCTTAATGATATAAATATTCCTTCTTACCAGATTCTGTTGAAATTGTAACACAATAAAAATCGAACAGTAAGTTTTCACACATGGACCATAGAATGACAAGAAGAGTGACACAGTTTGCATGAATAAATAATTTGTTGTCGCATTCTCCAAATTTCAACTGCATCGAGCTGAAGTTCCATTTCTCTAATAACGATTGAAATGATTTTCTTCGGATTAATATGTAAGAAATACTAAAAATAATCAAGTCTTTCATTTACATACAACTGATCTTTTAATTATTTCAACAAATAATTAGAAAAAATTGGTTTTATACTTACAAAAAACAGATCGTGGTAAAAATAAGGACATCTTTTAGTGACACTGCAACTGGCATAGCCCTGCCTGCAGAATTGCTGGCAGTATTAAAAACATCTTTGAGTAAAATCATTAGATAAGCGTAGGACATGAAAAAAACCAAGAAACATTGTAAACTTGACAATAGTCGAACAAGCAATCTAGAAATACATCAATGGTTATTACAAACTGTTATCAGTATTTTATCATTTTCCTTAAATGGCAATTTTAGTACAAAATAAGAATATTTTCGCAATGATGGCATGCCTAAATTTTCTTGTTTTCCTTTGAGGAGGAAGAAGTCCTAGAATTCTTCCTAAAAGAAATGTTGGTCCCAAAACAACTTCCAGATTGTTACTGTAAATGCTCCTATTGTTAACAATTTTAATATCCATTGTAATTTGTAATTTTCTCAAATCACACTGTAACAGACTCGAGAAAAACGGATGTGGATGTCCAATAATTAAATAAACTATCGGGTAATTTCTAACTCAAAAATCCTAAAAGATTTAAGTTCGTTATAATATTTTTTGATACAATCAACCCGTCTTCTTAACAATTTCAATGTGAATATCGGACATTGAATTATTGAATTCAGTGTCCTTCTCTGCCCACATTTCCATTTAATCAACTAAATCAATATTTGTTATTAATAATACTACTCATATTATTGAAGTAGTAGTTACATTGTACCAATTCTTTATCCCTTAAAATCAGTGGCGTAGTTAAGTTGGAATATGTGACTTAAGCCTCCCCCCCCCCCAAAAAAAGTTTTTTTGGAATGTAGTATTAACACTAGATAAAATTGTCTTCCAAATTGCCAAAACAAATCATTTTGCCGTAAAAAGTAAAAAAAGATCATGAATTTACACTTTACACTATTGTAGAGTATACTAGATTCTCTTTATTAGGTACTCTACTCTAGCCTCCCCAAATGTGTGACCTGGATGCGCCCATGCTTGCAATGAATTTTCTTCATTTCTTTCTACTTTTATACATATTTATATAAAATACACCCAATTTACATTACATATATGTACCTACGTGTGCACTCCAACTTACTTATAAATAACTTAACTTTACTTTTATGAGTTTTTCATTCCATTATATAATTCTTCATTTAAAGAAGCTTTTGACAAAAGTGTAATAGTGAAAATAGCCATGAAAATGATGATTAAATTTTTAATACTATTACATATTTAATTTATACAATCCAATTCACCGTATCAATCGACCAAAAGTATCAATTTATGTATTAGTCTGCTAATCAGTGATGTTGAAGACAAGAATAATTGGCGAATGACTGATTGTTAGTAAACGTATTTATTGCATAAACTACAAACGCAGTTTCATTTGATATTCTGGAAAATCTAAAACTTTTGGCTGATTGGCTTCTACAACTTTTCTTAGGAACAGAACTACATGAGGTGTCAAGAGCAATTCTCCTTTAATCTTTTCAAATTCCTCAACAGTTCCAGACCCTGCAATGAAGCCATTGATAACAGTTGCACGATGAGAGTAAATCATATCTTTTCCTGCTGCCAAATGCAAAGCTTCCATTAATGCCGGATAATTTAACAAAATGTATTTCTGGTGATCGTTATCTGCCAAATAAAAGCGTCGTGCTGGAGAAATCCGTGTGTGACAACGTTGATGCGATTTTTGGGACGTTTGGAATACTTTCATTTCTTCAATTGCAACTTCTTTTTGATGGTCATTATGATACAAAATCAGGGATTCGAATTCTGCGTCATAAGAACCTTTAGTAGAGTCGTGATTGGCAAAAAAGTATTTCACTAATTGCTTGTATGTCAGGATATTGGGGTCGTATTCGACATGAACACATTGAGTATGTCCGCCAGTTTCAGCATAAACGGGATTCAGTGTTTTCCCACCGCCGAAACCAACATATGTCCTAATAACACCAGGTATTACTCCAAAAAGAGGCTCAGAAAACCAAAACTTCATTCCCATTCCAAAAGTGGCATGTTCTCCCCGACAAAAACGAAATTTTTCATCACACTTATTGTAAGCCCAAGGCGGGTTATCTGCATACAACAATTCAAAGGGTGGAACTAGTTTTTCATAAGCTGTTTCTTCTTCCACCAGTTGCCCAACCGTACGAATGTTTGATTTTCCCTTGAATATCCAGTTGAAACAACTTTGGAAAGGGTTCTGATTATTCATTTTTTCCTATAATAACTATGGTGGTTTAGAAATCAATTAGACAAATATTGGAAGTCTCTATTTACATTTTTTGTCAACTCAATGATACTCCTTCATTTTATGAAACCTTATGAAAATACCTACACAATATCTTTGGCAACTATTCGCAGTAAGTCATTTATTAGATGAAAAATTTAATTGCTTTCTTGTTTGGGGCAGCTAGTGTTAAGTACATTACATAGTGTGATTGTTCCAATGCGACGGAAAAGGCTGTCAATTCCAAAAATAACGATTACCTCCAACAAGTCGAAATTATTAGAATTGGAGATTAACTATGTCTTGTCATAGATGCCCTAATCAAATGTCAAATGCAATGATTTATGTAAATAATTACAACATCAAACAACTCAACAAATATCTACGATAAAAAGTAGTTGCATTTAATTGATTTCATTTAATTATCGACGATCGAATTGAAATACAGAGGAATACTTCGTTAGTATCAGACGTTATATTTTTATATTTTTTGTTTATGTTTACATTTTTACTTTAACGAAAATCGCAAGTTTCTAAAATTAAAATGTCTTACTTAATCATTGTGATCAAACACTAAATGCGTTTATAATTAAAATGAATGCGGGTAAAAATTACCTTTACAAGTCACTACACGAATGTCGAAATGGGAAAGTACATTACATACAGAAGCGAGTTTATACTAGGAAGCTTAAATATTTAAAAGCGTTCGGGATTATCCAGACCATTCAAATTGCTCAATGTTTCGAATTCTCGACGTGTTAGAGATTGTCCACGTTTATTTTCAAACTTATAGTAATTAGACATTTCGTCAACCCAACGAGACAAAACACTTCCTTCAAAAGGAACATTGGCATGCAAATCCACACCCTTTTCAGTACCCACCACTATTGTTTCCAGCTGTGTATTTTTCTTCACAAATTTAATTATTGCAGATGTTTTGAGTCCCTTATTTAACCGTAAACATTTCACTACCAGAACTCTCATTTGGATTTTTAACATCACTTTCGCAGTTCGATTAAAAAGAGGGCTGAGGTGGTTGTCTTCGATAATCAGAGTATCCAGTTCATACTGATTGTCTCCGACGAAATTGACGTGTCTTATCTTCATTTTCCTCACACTTCGGGGCACTAAATCCACATCAAGTGTCAAACAGTTGTAAATGTTTTCTCCAATTAATTCCAATTCGCTCAAATTAACACAATTAGAGAAAAGAGGCAGAAAATTCCCCATTTGGGTACTACTAAGACGTCCATATGCTTCATAGCACAAAAAGCTTAAATTCGGTAACTGGATAGTACGATCACACAATATTTCGTTGAACCTCGAATAATAAAGTTTTTCGATGCATTGAGGAAGAAGAGTTAAATTGACCTTACTATATTTAAGGAACAATTGTTTGAAGTGCAATTGATTTGGTGTTTCAAAATTTAAAGCACGTGAAGAAATAAGACCCATGTTTCCCCTTGCTCTTCCCCAATTAACCAAATCAATGCCATCCACACTAAACTTCCTTGTATCAAACACCTGGCAAGCCATGTCAAACTTACAAGTACCAACAGGGTTCTTCACATTTATTGTAAAAGCTTGACCAAAGTCGATGAAATCATTTAATAGTATGGTGTGTAGATCTCCTCCGCCTCGTAGTTTCCATGCAATTGCATTTAACTGAATTTCCAAAGGAGTAAAGCGGGGACTACTTTTGGTTGGGTCAAGAATTATAACACACTTCTTTGCGGAGAGGGATTTTAATGAAGTCACTTTATCCAACTGCAGTTCCAATGCGGTACGATCAGACGAGTGAGGCGAACTATTTGGAACAACCCCTGTTTCATCACAACAACAGCAATCAATTTTCAATTTCGCCAGATTTCTAGCTTTTTCAACCCAAGGGGTGACATCATATTTCTTGTAACTTTTCAAGTATATTTGATTGAAAGTTAAACTCTTGATGTTATCTCCCCATTTGTTAAAAAAGTCGTCAAGCTCAGATGGGCACCATGGGTTTCCTTTACCACTGCTGGAAAAAATGAATTCTGTAAAAGGCAAATGAGGAAGTGATAGTTGAAAGGTCTCCAGGAAAGATGATGGTTCTAAGGAACCGGGTTTGAAATTAATTGCAGCCTTTTTTCTCAGCCAAACTTCGGCTGTTAAATTCCATCGTTGACAGACTAAGCGACAGAGTTTAATCTCTTCAAAAGATAGTACTTCAAAAAGGCTAGTGATGATCTAAAAATGAAAATGAAAATTGTAATTATTGGATTTTTAAACGTTACGGCACTACAATTTAATTATTTCGTTATTAAATCTATACCGTATTCATTAATAACGGATTTCTTTCATCTGCAGACACGTTTTTCTTTCGCTGACGAACTTGTGTGTTCACTCTTGAATTTAATTTTCGAAATTTGTCCAGCAAATTTACGGCTTCCAGTTTATTTTTAGAGACCAAGATCTTGAAAATGGCTGATTGTCTGTCCGAAAGTCGCTTGCAGGAAACCTGTGAGTGATTTCAAATTATACAGTGAATATACAGACAACAGAATGAATAAAATATATATGTAAATAATAGGTACATGGAAGTGATAGAACTAAAGTTTGGATCGCGAGGAATAATACCAAAAAATGTTGAGGATTTTCGTAAACGTTTCAAACTGGACAATGAAATGATCAAGAAATATCTGTGATCAGAAGTTCGGTTGGAATATTAAACTGTCATTTGTTTTCGAATGATTGAATTTATTTTTAAATGAACTATTTATACTTTGTATTTGTATTCTTTTCGAAAGATTTATTATTTTTATTGCTGTGCCCATGTGGCAAACCTTGAATAAAGGTCAGTGTTTCAACAAAAATAATCATTTGGATGTTCCATGTTTGAAAGCTTGGTATTCAACACTAATTAATCACATTCATTTATTTACTTACAATTAGTCGATATTCAATACTGGAAATTATTTCTTCCTCCAGTAAAGAAGACAATAATGCGTTCATCTCAATGAACTCCTTTTCTTCATGACTTGCAACAGCTTCCGTTCCACTATTTGCACTCATGGTGGTTGGGATGACAAGAAGACTTCCTTCCAATAAATGATTTAAAAATAACTCCAGAAAAAAAATATTGAAAAATGACGGACAAAATAAAATGTCCTGGCGATCAGGATGGTCAGGGAGATAGTGCACTTCTATGTTGTATATGGATGGGAGGAGTTCATAGGAAAGTACCTAAGTAGCAACATTCAAAGGCAAACAAGGGACGAAGGGGCTGACAGAAACAACAAAAAAAGAAGCCAATTGACCCGCTCAGAAAAGAAAGTACTTATTCCAAATATTTATTAGTGCTTTAATTGTAATTTTGTAACGCGCTTTTCATCAAGTTTGACAGATGTTCGCGTACAACGTGAGATTGCTAGCAATTTCTTTTACTTATTTCTAATAGACGCTTTCATGAACTCCTTGAGACATTTGAGAACTAAAAGGAATACCTAGTCTTACCTCTACACACTTTAACAAGTCATGAACATTTTGGTTTTTGAAATATTTCGAATTTAACCTGACACAGTGACACAGCGTTGTTTTGGGTTTACTTTAGTGGAACCATATTTTTCTAATTAGTTCTGAATGTTCATGAAATTTTAATGCTGCAAGGAATATTTTTTGTAATCCCGATGTACATTATGGATATGACAGATATTTAATGACCTGATTTTAATCAGAGAAAGCTGTAGCTAGTTGTTGTTGCATTTCTGCAATGCCAAAATCTTGGAATACATAGGAAATATATCCGCACCTAAATTGCATGGTTGTCCATTTAAAAGACCAATTCAAATGAATGTGAAACAAATGTCTATTTTTAGTTCGAAAATTGATTTTGATGATTTGCCTTTATCACTTGATAAACTCAATTTAACTCATTGCATGGAAAATTGACACTTTGAATTTAAATGCTCTTTTTGACAATTGTGTCAATTTAGATGAGTTGGAATATGTTCAAGAAGACGGTGATTTGTCCTTGAATTTGTATTGGATACCAAACAGAATTAAAATAATTAAAATTTCTAACTATTCCTCTGTCTCCATTTCCGGAAATGACTACATAATTGAGTTGGACACTTTTATTTTGGAGAATTAGGATGATCATAGAACTATCTTGGAGCTTGCAGCCCAACTGATGTTCAAAATTAACCTAAAGACATTGGTCATTTCATCCCAAGGACCATCATACTCACAGCCTGGAGGGGGCCAAATAAATATCGTCAGGTTTGTTACTCGACTTCAAAATTAATTGGAGAAGATCGTTATTGGAGCTCAATTCGGGACTTCCACGACCATGATATTGCATTTAAATCATCGGTTTTGTCACGTTACCGGACAAGAACTCAAAACACTATCTGTTTAAAAAACTTGATGGAAAAGCTCTCAAAGAGAGTGAATTTTGGCTTTATACGCATGCAATAAAATAATATTAGATATATTTGATAACAAAGAAAATTGGAAAGACTGCTATCCATACTTTAAAAAATGATGTATAAAATTACATTATAATAATCATAATCTGACTTTCTGATGTTACTGTTATTGTAAATAAAATCTTTTCCCATATGCTTCAATTTCAATGGATTTGTGAAAAGAATCCTAACAATATTCGTAAACTGCAACAACCCATGTTTGGAGAAAAACGATAACATGGCATACTATATTGAATTTTTATTGTAGAATACCGTAGGATTGCGGAGTACAAAATTATTTGCCCTTGAAAATGCATTGAATCTTCAATGAATTTTAATCATTGAAAAATGCAGTGTGAGATTAATGCAGTAAAAACCAACATCAGCATATTCATCATTGATTCAAGCTGTTTAAGTAACTGCAACTTTGAGTTGAATGCAACTCGAATTAATGTAATAACGTATCAAAATTTGTGCTTTTTCACAGAGCTAATAACTTTTTGTACATGTTTTCCAATTAGCCTCTCCCAAAGAGAAATCCTGGTTACGCCCTTGGTATCCGTATTACTGGATAACGTGCCATTTATTGTCTCTTTGGCTGTTTTATTAACCATTAATTTACGAAATAATTACGCATTGTAACAATACAATGCACACACCGATTTCGTAAGTATGATGAATTGATGACAAAATTTACTGTCAAGTGTTGTAAGTTGAAATTGAAACCATTAAAAATGTGCTTTCGGCTAAGTTGTTAAAATGCGATGATAATACTATAGGTCTGTCAAACCAATTGTGAACAATGGTTGACCTTGGATTTATAATATTAGTTAGTTACTTTACTCAATTGCTTGCCGAATATTTTACTGGGATGTTCTTTAGCAGCAAATAATTTTGCAATGAAGTTGTTATCACTTAGTGAGCTACTGCGAATTTTGGGTGTATTGTGCATCATGTGTATTTGCTTGTCACAATCTCAACAGGTCAGTTTAGGGTTGGAAGCGTCGGACGAGAATACCAAGGCCCATTTTAAGGACCTACCCTTGAACCGAACGGCAGTAGAACTACAGGTTATGGACAGGGCAAAAGACTTCAAAATGAGCAGCGATGGGTCTCATAATATTAACACTCCTGGGGCGCGCAATGAAATGAAATCATTTTCCATTAAATATAAACTCTACAATAAGAACATGTAAGATACGTTTCATCCTTTAATGAAACGTGAAATTTTTTTAACAACTTTAAAAAAATTGATGTCTGCTTTATTGGTTTAAATTGGTGGAAGATGTACGAGACATGTATGACGAATTCATTTTGTCGTTTCAGTGATTCGAACGGAGAAGTTATAACTTATACCAGCAAAAAGTCAGACTCGAAATGGATTGTTGGAAAAAAGCTGGTGATCATTATTCACGGGTGGATGCAAACGGCGGAGGTGGAAACAAACCCAGACGTGGACAAAGCTTTTGCAACCTCTATGAATATTAAAGAGGGTAAAAATTAAATATTCAATTTTGGTTGATTACTCCAGAAACTGAATAATTATGTCATGTCTACATTTACTACCTAATAAAATTTCGATTCAAACAATTGTTAAAATTACCGTAAAGTTTGTAAAGCAACGTTTTTTTTATTAATTTAGCGTACATGGCAAGTAATCGAAGTGAAAACTTAATTCTGGTGAACTGGGAAGAAGGTGCAGGTGCCGTTAATTTCATCACGGTTGCTAGAAGATCTTATGTCGTTGGAAAAGCGCTTGGCCACATGATCGTTTCTCTGAAACTTCGAAAATTTATCAAAGGGTATTCGGAAGTTAAAATTGTAGGATTCTCTTTAGGAGCACATGTCGCTGGTGTAGCAGGCTACTTCATATTTGACAAATTAGAAACCAAAATCGCAGAAATTATAGGTCTGCTCATTTACTCTTAAAATACTACTAAGCTATGAATCCGTCAAAATATAAAACAATGCAATAATTTGCTTCTAATTTACACATTACGTAATCTTTATCCCCACATACAAATTATAAAAATATTGTTCTCATAATGATTCAGCAGTTCAATAGTTACTTTGCTTCTCAAAACAAGAAATAATTTTGAATATGCAAAAAAATGATTTTCACTAAATATTTATTTAATCTTTAATGTCCAAACCTGTATTTTGTAATAGATTCGTCATCTGCTCTCGTAAATAAAATGATTTCCAAAAATTTTGTCTGTTTTTAGGTTTGGATGCGATTGGAAATTATTTTGACGAGAGAAAGCCTTTAAAAATACGTTTGGATAAAACGGATGCGGATTTTGTGCAAGTTGTTCATTGTAACATGGGCAAACTTTACTGGCCACTATTCGATCCACATTTTGGAACAACCGTAGTTTCAGGTCATGTGGATTTTTACCCAAATGGTGGAGTTGATCAGCCCGACTGCCCCCAATCCATCAAAGGTACATCAATATATTGTAACCATGATCTACAATTGTAACATACATGTAACTAAAATTAAGTATACTGCTTAAGTTATTTTTTAAAAAAAACGTAATCCTCCAAGGGCAAAATCCTTGTTGCAAAAAGTCAAATTATTAAATCACGAATTTACAGTCTTCTCCTACATGGATTATTTCTACAATCACAATTTTATTACTCTTGTTAAATTTTTTTTTATTGAAATGTTGAATGAATATGTGGACACAGCGATGGCAAATTTGTGCAGCCATTTTCGATGCAGTGAATTGTACGCTTCAACTGTTCGAGGAGTCGAATTCAAAGGTTGTGAATGTGAAAGTCCTCAAGATTACCTTAAGGAAAAATGTGGCACGTGTGAAGGACCTTTAATGGGAGACCTTTGTCCAAAGAAGTAAGATACTTTTTTTAAAGTGTGTCATATTGTGTGACATTTTTTCATTTACAATTAAACGCGAAACTTTATATACATTTGCTATTATTTTTTATGCTTTGCTCAATGTATGTATATTGTGCAAAAATATTCTTTGTATAACAAATAATCCTGACTCATCGAGAAAATCTGTTTAGGTTAATTCGTAGTAGTCGTGCTATTGATAATCGTTCATTTTTATTATTTTCAGTGCCACCGGTACATACTACATGAAAGCGATCCCTCTCAAGGAGGACAAACACCCAGGATTATAAAAAAGTCAATTTTATGCTGGTTCTTCCCTTTCATTGAGTAGTACTTTATACCACACACAGACACAGAACCCTTCAAATAATATGAGAAGAATTTACTAAATATTATAAATATTTTATGTTAAATAAAAATTCTAAATCAGTATCTCTTTTGGTATCACCTTCCTTTGCTTAAACACATAATTATGTCTTGGATTTATTCCTTTTCCTTCTTCTTACACAATATACATTCAGAACGAGAATTTCATTCATCAACAGGGCATAGCCAATGATTTCATGAAGGGCACCAACCAAACATCACAGATTATTATAAATATGCAAAAAATGTGAAAAAATTTGGCTGATTTGTAGCAAAATCAATAAGCAAAAAAAATCGTGATTTTATGGTGCATGTATAACCTTTTTTGGGATTTCGGGGTAGGGGCACCTGTCATAATGCCCTGCCGCTGGATACAGCATTGTTGAACTGTATTAGCCGAGAACTCGGAGTACCTCATGTGCACAGTCTCACACCACGGCAATTGAATAACAGACAATTAGACAATAGATATTCCTTGGTAGGAAACATGTGATCCTTGTTGGCGCTTATCGTAGAAAATGACGAAGCGAATAATAATTATTGTTCAAAGGACATGAAAAAGATTTTCAGTGAGAAACAGGAAAAAGGAAGTGAAAATTAAAGTTTTTAATTGTTTTATTAGTTGCTTAACGTGTCGTAAAATAAGTCAGTTTTACTAAATCTTGTCTGTCTGCATTTGTCCACTTTTTTGGAGTGGGTTGCGACTGAATCAACGACAATGGATAGCAAGAAGGACAAGGAACGCCAAAAATTCGTTAAAATCGGGGAAATTTTGCCATCATTGGTAGGGAAAGGTTTCATTTCTGATTTGGAGAGTCGTATAATTGTAAGTTACCGAAATTACATAGTCAAAACTTTAGTCTGTTCTGTTGTAGTCGAGTCGAGTCTGTAGGCATTTTGACATTTGAGAGAAGGTCCATGAAAAAGTAGAAAGAAAACAAATCTAAATCCTAATACACATGTCGTCGATAGCATAAAATATTCCGAATCCCGTTTGAATTCTTGCATTTCTGTTTCTAAATTCTGGCATATTGCATATGGACTCAAATACAATTAATTTTAACAGGCCTCCAGCGGAACTCTGAGCAAACGACGAAAAGCATTTTATAAAATAATCGATACAAGACATCCTCTGGACACGACTGACTTATTTGCAGAGATTTCTACAATTTTGCCTCCTAGGACTGGACCGTTCGATCTCGGATGGAGATGGTACAAATGGCTAAAAAATGCCAAGAAACGGCTTTTTGGGCAAAAGAAGCCTGAATTTAGTAAAAGTTTAGAAAGTTTAGAAATTACTGAGAGGGTTATTGTCCCCTTTTCCGCCTCCTTTATACGGCGTAGGTATGGGACTCAAACCACGATGCAGTGTTGCACGGTTACCATTGAAGAAAAAAACGAGAATACACAAACCAAAGCTGGTTGGACTTATTCTTGTGGAAACAATCCGTTGTTGCATTACCCTGTGCGTACTATGCTCTAAGATTCATCAAATTTTAATGGTTACGATTGGAATATTGATGTTTCCTTTAAATTGTATTTTAGGTTGGTAAATGCATTTTCGAGTATTTGCCTGTTTCCTGCATCAAAAAATGTCGTATTGTCTGTCAAGAATGGAATTCTACTGCAGAGATATTTTTGAGGACACAGGGAACAATTTATTTCGAACCGGAATCTTTAAGACCTACAACTTTTCTTGAAACCTTTTCAAATTCTTTACCAAATCTTCCATTTACGGCATTCACAATAAACTTGTATTGTGTCGGAGAAGAGCATATGTCTGAATTGGATGATTTTTTCATCAAATATGGTAATAACATCAAGAAGCTGACATTATACGGCATAAACAAAGAACGAGAGATTGTCACAAGTTATGATGTAACTCCATGGATTTTAATGACACCAAATATAATTTATCTGCGGATCGAAAGCTGGTCTGCCAAAGTTCAATGGAATAAACTACCAACAAAAATTTCCCACCTGGAGCTTGTGGATTGTGTTGTTCGTTGTGAAAATAATAACGGAACCAAGATAAAACCCGTCAAAATAACTCTGAAGGGTGTCAGTTTCCGATTCCAGGAACTATACATTGAAGGACAACTTATTAACTTGAACGACTACATCGATTTCAGTCAAGCTTCAGAAATTACAATCCAGGACTCTAAGAACGGAGGTCCTATCAATCTGACAAATCAAGTTTTCAATAATACACAAAAAGTTCTTTTACAACAATCTGAATCAGACATTGATAGATTTGTAGATTGGCAAGGATCTTCGGGGAAAATATTCAAGTTGGATTTAGTTAACTGTCAAATTTTAAGAAAAATTGATGTACAGATCCAACAATTAATTGCTCGTAATTCTACAATTGATTTGTCTCTCCTACCCATGTCACTTGAAAAAATTCAATTGAAATCAGAAACTACAATTCGTGGATTTCAAACATATAAAAGCAATCTGAAATTTTTGCGTGTCGATGTCTCCAAAACTAGTACAAGTTGCTTTGATTTGTTCTGTTTTTCTATGTGTTTTAAATTAGTAGATTTGGAATTAAGAGGTGATGGGGAAAAAATAAAATTGGACTTGTTTTGGATGCCGAGAAGTGTGAAACGATTGAAAATGGTTTTATCTTATTCCTATTTCAATGTCGTTAAATTCGCTTTCAGGATGGTTGATTTGAACATTCTCATTTTGGAAAACTGTGATCATAATTTCAACACTCTCTTTAAGTTTGCGAAGAAACTTATTTCAAAAATTAAGCTGAAAGTATTGGTTATATCTTGCAACGCATGGACAGCATTCGCTCCAGGAGGAAATACTGCTGATATAATTCAGTTTGTTGAAGCAAATCAACATTTGGAGAAAATAATCATCGGCTACGGCTACAAACAAGGAAACGATGGCTTGCACAATATTCCATTCTACGGAAGCGTTTTCTCACAGTTTGTTGACAAAAAAGCAAATTTCTATCAGTTTGAAAAACTAGTTGGAAAATCATTATCCCGTGCAAAGTTTCAAAGTTATCGAAAATTGGAGACATCCGAAACGGGATAAGATGTTGCACAAAAGGATACCAAAGTTAGTTTGCTTCATAATACTTACTTAATGTTAGTACATAAAACTATAAAAGTTGAATTATTGTCAGATTCTTAATTTATACGAAGATCTTAAAAGTCAGTAATTAATGCTAATTAATACACATTAATTAATCGTTATAAAATAATTTTATTCCTTAGGTACAAATATTTTAGCTCGTTGGAAGAATTCAGAAGACCAACTACTGAAATTCATTAGAAAAAATTACACAAAAGCTAATAATTACTGACTGTAGTAATTGTAGCAAAAAGCATTTAGAAGAAATCTAACTATTGAAGCAACACTTTCTCAAATCTTTTTGAAAAAGGAAACGAAATTTTTATTGTATTTCTATCAAGACAGTTTATAATGAAGTGGAATTGCTAAACCGTGAAAGAATTCTTTTCAACTTTCAAAATTTACGTGTATTACAATGTTGTTTAAATTAATGTTATATTATAATATAATGTACGTGTTCCGTGTTCTGTTTTTGTTTTGTTCATTAAATTACCTAATAATGCTCCATGTAAAAATCGTCTTCTAACTACTATGAAAGGTTTTGAAATACTATATTAGCTACATACCACAAAGCTCAAAAAAAATTAAGACTGAGCGAAACAATAGTGTCCAACTCTAGATAAGTTTTATAAGTATATTTTAACCTCAAGATAATTATTATTTGTCAACAAAACTTATTCTACCACTTTTGGGAGTGAAACTCCTCTACGATCAAGCTATATTGTTATAGGGTGAGTTGGCTTGTTGGTCACACTGGTAATTTTTAATCAATTTTTTGTCATACACCCCTGTCACATCATGTTTTGTCGGGTGCTATTAATACCCCATTATTAGAGTTTCTTATGAGGATTATGAGCAACATATTATATTCCTTAGAAGCACACCTTGATTCAATTAACAGAACGAAAATACAAATATTGACTAGATCTTATAATCTTTTCTCTCTCTTTTCTTTTCGTTCCGCTCCCGCCCTATTTTGGCATTTATTTTGTAATGGTATTTTTACTTATCTCAATAACTTAATTAAATCGGTTTTTACAATAGTATTTCTTGCTGTTAATAATTTTACCTATATAAGTTTAAGTAATATACCAAGGCTATAGGCTTTTAATTTCATCCTGCTGCCTCATTTTCATTCCTTCAAAAATTGACGATATTATGACAAGCAATATAAAATTTGACTATGGCTGTAACAAATACGAAGAAAAAGAATTTATTGAAATTGGCGAAATATTACCTACTTTGTTAAAAGAAGGACTAATTAACGACATAGAATATCGGATAATTGTAAGTAGAACAATTAGCAGACTAAATATTATTTAGGTATTTAATTCTGAAATGTAATTAGTATGCATTATGTACTTATTTTCAACAAATAAATAAAAACTAAAGGAATCCAATAAAAAAATTAACAGGCAACCACCAGAAAATTGTTGGACAGACGCTCAGCCGTGTACAGTGTTATAGCTTCAAAAAATCAGCAAGAAGCTGCCAATCTTTTCGAAATATTTCGAAAATTGCATTATGAAATCTACTCTCAGCGAAACACACATATACAAAGCCCAGTTGAAGTTACGCCAGTTAAGAGAGTTAGAACTCGCAGCATTAGCGCAAATGAATACGCAAATCCAATTCAAACTATTGGAAGGAATCCATTACTGATTAATACTGTAATTTTGAATTTTTCACTTATACTTTACTATGATAAAATTCTAGTTTTAAAAATTCTTTATACATATTCTTAAGTTACAGCTAGAATTAAATTCTGTATTTTTTTTAGGTTATTAGTATCATTTTTGGCTTTCTACCGTTGAAGGAAATTAAAATCTGTCGTTTTGTAAATCATCAATGGAATTCTACTGCAGAGCTGTTTCTGCGAAAACGCTGTACAATTAATTTCAAACCGGAAATATTTCCTCCCTCTGTTTTCCTTGAAGTGTTTAAACAATCACTTCCACTTCTGCCGTTTACTTCATTCAAATTCTCCTATAGTGGCAAAAAAAACCTATGGTCCTTTTCAGAACTTGAGCATTTTTTCCAACAGTGGGGACACAAAATCCTGAGGCTTGAACTCGACAAGCTTATTATTTTGAAGATTAAAATTTTTGACGTGACTCCATGGATTGCAAAGATGCCTAACCTTTTCCACCTCCAAATAGATTGCTTTGACATTCGTAGTAACAATAACATTAATAGTCCCAATATTATATACTTCGATATTACAAATGTTGGGTTAAATATTACGTCAATACGTATCCGATGGGAGACATTGAAATTGGTGAAATCAATTTCTTTGACAGGTTGTGATATATTAGTTAACAGAGCAAATCTACAAGTGGAACCAATTATTTCCATCAAACCATTAAAAATTACTTTGGATCGTGTTTGTTTCAAATATGAGGGACTCACAACTCCACGATCTGCTATCCCTATTAATCATTTGATTGATTTTAGCAAAACTTCAAAAATACATCTCAAAAGTATTTCAAATGTTGTCTTTGATATGACTAATCAAGTTTTTGATGCCCAAACCCTTCGATTTGAAACAATGAATTTTACGAATTGCGAAAGGTCTCGAGGAAAAGTTTATTCTATTGCAGTGAAAGAGTGTCGATTAGTTGATTCAGCGCAGTCACTGCTACATTTTCAAGTGAAAGAGCTTTTTCTTTACAGAATGACAATTGCCTTATGTTTATTGCCATACTCTGTAGAAAAAATATATTTTCATGATCCCATAACAATTTCCTCCAGTGAGTCAGTGCCAGTAAGATTCCCAAATCTAAAATATGTTTGCTTTCGACCACAAAATGTTCAAGAAGACTTTTTATCCCAATATTATTCATGTTTTTCCCACTGTGAGAATAAAGTTGACGTAGAAATTAATTCCAGTTTTCTTGAAAGCTACAGGAGTGTGTCCTTGAACTTGGACGCAGTTCATTCATGTGTGAACAGAATTAAGATCACTCAAACTCGTAGCGTAATTGCAACTGGCGGAAATGAAAACGAGCCTATTAATTTGGATACTCTTATTTTAGAAGACTTCCACCTCAAAACTCTCCTCACATGTGCCACGAAATTATTGTCAAAAATTAAACCACACGTATTAGTATTAGTTTTGACTTCCAGGTCAAAACAAGTTAGACAAGGCAAAATCCACACCAATGATATTGTCCAGTTTGTCAAGAAACACGTGCAAGTGGAGAAAATAATTATCGGTGCGATAAATGATTTGGATTTGCATCAAGATTTTCCTTTCGAAGAAAGTATTTTGTCCCGGTTTGTAGACGAATATGCCAGTTTTTATCAATTTGAAAATCAATATGGAAAAGCCATAAGTGCTCAAGTATTCGATACTTGGAGAAAAATGGATGGATTTAAAAATAGTTTTAGCATCAATTGAAGAATTTAATATACTGCAAGCAACATTCATTTCAATACTCAATTTAATGTATTTATTTATTTATGCTTTCTTTCTATGACTTATTAGCTTATTACTATTTAATTTTCAACGTGAATTTTTTCATTTTGACTATTTATCATAATTCATAACACTATTATTATTATTATTACTATTACAGATTTTGAATAATGAAGGGCAATTGTTTAGTTCACTCTTCTATACTCAGCGACATTATTTTTTAAATTATTAATATCATAGATAATAACTTCGATATTTCAGAATAGATCGATTTACTATTTCTGCTAAAACAACTTTAATATTGACGACAACGTGTCTGTGATTTTTAAATGTAACAGAGTTATAACTTCTCTCCAAACGAGTGTTTCATTTAATTGTAAGCCTTGTAAATATGTTCCCAATTTTAATATCCAATTTTAATTTTTTTACTGGAAAGTCAATTAATAGAAGAGAGGCAGATTGACTTACAAGTATTTTAAATGTTTTCTTTGATATGACTAATGACAAGACATGGTGGGCATAAAAGAAATGAACCATAAAGTTGTATACATAAGTATTAATTCAATTAAAACGGTTCTATAAATGACAAGGGCATTGATAACGCGCATAATAATATTTTAGTATTAGTTGTAAGTTGTAAAATCACAATTGCAATTTATAAAAATAAAATGGTACAAATCTACTCACCCATTTTGTATTAAATTGTATTTCATTCAATGAATAATTTTAGTAACTACCTAACTGGTTTTTCATGTCCTTTAAAAATAGAATTTTGTTTAAAGTTCGGATTATATGCGAACAATTTGATAATGATCAAATTGTATATTTATAAAATCATTAGTAACACCAGGGGCGTATCCAGGTCACACATGGGGGGCTTGAGCAAACTTTAGTTATATTATGTCAATTTTTTCGTGCTATGCGCAAATGAGGGACCAAATTCAGTATGAAATGCGTCAATTTCACGCGTAGTGCGAAAAAAATTTACGGCAAAAATAACCTCTTTTTTGGGATTTTGGGAGAAACCTGATTTTATCTGGTGTAAAGTCCAACAGCTTCAGCCCCTAATCTCCCCCTAAATACGCCACTGAGTAACACCATGTTTCATATCAGATGGAATCATATTACTATTTTAATCATGGCCATAATTTTACAAAATTGAGTCTTTTGCAAACTAGGCATAACAATTAATATTATCATAACGTAGATCAAAAGACTTTTTATACCTGTGAGATGCTCGGCAGAAGACACCATTAAGATGAAAACACTTAAGATTGAAAGTTTTGATTGTGTACTCCAAACATGAAATAAAAACTGCTATTGAAAAATTCATCGGAATTATCACACAAAATAATTTGAGCATGTCATTTTTATTTAGTCAATCATATTATGCTTTTATTGCAGTTATTTCACAGTGCAAGTTGCAGAAAGGAAAAATGTCATTTGTTCAACTTTAGCAAAACTGGATTAAAACCTTCACAAATTCACAACACAATAATTTGTTCTTATGATTCCATGAGCATCTAAAAGTGGTTTAACATTTGCATTTATATAACACATGTTGAACATTGAAGCCAGCTTTGGGACATTGGATTTTAAAGAGTTTTTGATAAAGTAGCAATCCAAGTTCATTTCCTGGAGAATGAAAAGAAATCTTTATTGGTCGAGTTTTACTTTTTTTACTTTTGATTGGGATTTTTATTATACCCCATGATCAAAAAATTGGCGTGTTTTCTTGGCCCACTGTACAAATTCAGCGTTAACTTTTACTTCCGTGCTGTGCAACAGTGCAACCAAGGAGATTACACAGTTCGGGCAGCATTTTTATTTAACTATATAATAATAATAAACCAATGTCGTATTTTTTGTCAAAGTTCAAAGTTTATTTTAATTTGGCAGAATGTGCATTATTTTGGACAATTTACAATAAAGTATAATGAGAAATCGGCAGTAGTTGAATAAAACGTATAACAAATGTCATCACTGGTCCTCCCAGTAAATAATTATTATATTCGGCCAAAAAGGCTTCCTGATAAATTGCGAAATTTAACCCTGAATCAGAGTCCCATTTGGAATTTAATTATTCATGGGCACAGGGATCTAATGACGGCATGACTAAGTATTGTTGTGCTAGAAGCTTAATTACTGCGGTGTTTGGAATTGCTGTCATGAACAGTGTAAACAAAAACTTAATATTGCTCATCACATTCAATTTTTAAAGATTTCGAAATATTGTTCAAATATAAAATGACAAAAGATATTGTTCCTTTAAAAAAATCAACTAATTGCTTTTCGTTTAAACATTGATGTTTTTTACTTTATGTATTTTTTAGGCTATTTTTGCATTCTTAATGTTGATATGCAGCAGCGAATACGATCAGTGGTACAACGCTGCAAAATTAGGAGCTCAAGTTCTGAAGTTATTCAAAAGTAAGTGTTAACGAGACACAAAAAGCTTTATAACTGAAAATATGTTTAGGTTTGGAGCGTTTATTTATTCATTATTAAACACGGATTATGTAAATATTGTATAGATTATGTAATATCTATTATTTATAAAATTTGTTAAAAGACGCAATTTAAAAATCATGCTACTTTATTTGTTATCCCTTAGCTTATCAAAATTTGTTGAAACTGGCAACTGAAAATCCTACTGATGCAAATAAAGCTGCAGCCCTTAAAATTGGTGGCCAGTTAGGCAAAGATCAACAAGAGTTCGAGTTGCTTCTGGGGGGTATCTATCGTGGTACGGATACACATACAATTTTATTATACTGTGCCCAATTATGTTTACCTGCAAAGCTAAATTATTAGTAGTCACATTCTTTCACATTCAATTTTTCTCTTTTTTGATTTGCATGTTGAAGCCAACATTGATTGCAATGGGGTTGGGGGCCAAAATATTGAATACAACATCATTTGTGATAGTAACCCCAGTAAAAAAGATTAAAAGAATTCTGACGAAAGAATTCCCTTTCATTGATACGAAAATTGGCATATTACCGTTATATGCAGCAATAACGAAGCATTTCGTTTCATAACTATCATTTGAAAAAAATCAACAGAATCAATACAGTAGATTCAAAGTTAAGACATACAGTGCAGTAATTGATCAAAATAATCAACCGAATTAATTGTGACCAAAATTGGCACAATTATCGGTTGAAAATATTAACAGAAAATTTTCGTTTAAAATAAATAAATCAAAAAAATATATCAATCGTAGGTTCTTCTATTGTAAATACCTATACATACTATAGTAGAGACTTACTTTTGCCACCAGAACCTGGTAGGAATCTAACTCAAACTTTTTATTTAATTGATTCTAATAACCTCTCTCTATCTCACTGCGCCATGCTGCCTATCTTGAATTATCGTGAGTGAATACTACATGTTGTTTATTTTAATGCGCAACACTCATTCAACATACCAGTGAACGTTTTGCACCAATATTACTTCGTCAATAAATGCTTTGTAATTGTAATGTGAGCTATATTGTTGTAAGTTGTAATGACGATTTTATGGGCAACAATAAATATTATTATTATTAATAAAAGTTCATAATACGTAGGATTTAATAAAAAATAAAAAACATTGTTAAACATGAAACAGATATTCATAGGTTTCCGTATTCTCGTATCTTATTGAGTTGGAATTGTGGCAATAATAGGTGCCAAAATTGTAATGGAAATAGAAGGATTTTCCTATTCCCCTTATATTAAAGAGTTTTATTTTTTAATTTTTTAAGCGAACAGTTACAAACAGGCGCGTAGCCAAGGGGGTGCACGTGCACCCCAGAATGCATAAATATTTCAAAAATTAGGTAATTTTAGCTAAAAAACTTCAAAAACTTGGTACAGATGCGGGAATCTGATAAATTTAATTTAATTTTTGGCCTATATAGTTGATTCATTGAAACGCCCTTTTATATGTAGTTAAACTCCAAAATTTACCCTCCCAGTAATCAATTTTTGTAAACAACACTGCTGTACTCCCCCCACTGATAATCCTGGCTACGCGCCTGTTTACCAGTGCCGTAACTACGAGTAGGTAACAGGAGACAGCTCCACCTGGCCAGGCCAAGTCACACTAGAAATTTTTGCATTTTTAATAAAAAGGTAGTGATAAAAAATTGATAACATTTGGACTCGTTGAAAGCAGCCACCAATCTTATTTGTAGTTGATTTTCAAATTTGGCTGAACATGGTTGTAACCAAATTTTGGAATAATTATTCCAAACTTTTCTACAAATGAATGATGAGTTCATCCAGTCATACAGAAAATGTAAAAATTTGGTAGCGACGCTACCGGGCAGGGCAAGAGAGGAGGTAGTAGCAACGCTACCGGATAGGGCAGCGCTTCGCGCTGCCCTGCCCTAAGGGCAGTTTTAAAACAAACCAGGGAGGGCAGCTTGAAGTGCTGCCCTGTCATAGGGCAGTTTGTGAAAAATCGGAGGGCAGAGCGACGCGCTGCCC
>JAQFYB010002284.1:0-25642 GCA_034694085.1 Pogonognathellus longicornis | reverse complement strand
AAATTTCAGGTACGGGGACAATATTTAAAAAAATTAAACGGGTTGGGGTCGGCCTTTAAAACTTAGGGATCGGTACGAAACGGTATATTGTCTCAAATAAAAATAAAAATATTGATTCCTAAGGTGTCGTCTTTTTTGGAAATGAAAAGTTATATTATGTTTCAACCAGAGCTACTTCACTAACCTAACCCGATGAAAGATGTACATTCATACGCAAATATATGGATTTAAAACGGGTTTCGATCCGGTTCGGGCTTAAATATTTTCGGACGAGATTATATTTTCTAGATTTCAAAAGGGATCGGGTCGGTTTCGAGCATACAGAAAAACAGGTTCGGTCAGGAACGACGGATCTCAAAAATCGTGTCTGTTCCCAACTTTAGTATGCAACTATTGAACTATTTACAGTTCAACAAGGATACAACATGCAACTAAAAATAAATGGACTCTTATTTCTCCGAGAACTGCAAAGGCATTTGGATACCTACTTCTATGCATATTATATTGCGATACAATATTTTATGGCATATCAAATTACAGACAAACAGTTTAACATACCTATACATATACATATAAAATAAATAAACTTGGAGGTACAAATAATAATATGCTTTCTGAGAAGGTCGAAAGAAAGCTTCACTCTATAACCTATTGAATTGAATTATATAGTGCCTAGTGCCTATTCCTGTACCTGTATAACTGTTTAACGCTAAAGGACTATATAAAAGACGAATCAGATAAAAGAAAAATATTACTTGGAATTGTGAATATTAAGTGGGCAACCAAGCTTATAATATATAAGTTAGAGGATGCTCAGCATCAAATAATGTACCCACTCTACGACTGTATTAGATTATACATTATCAGGTTATAAGTTATACAGGGTGGTCTAGCCATCACGTACAGTAGTAATACATGGGAGAGAAGTAATACATGGGAGAGAAGTAATACATGGGAGAGACTTCTAATTTCATGAGCTTGCTGGCTTCGGAGTGGCGCATAATGCACAGCAAAAACAAAGTGAAAATCTCTCCCATGTATTTTTACTGTACGTAATGGCTAGACCACCCTGTACAATTGTAAATGAGTCGAGTGAATTTTTTAAAAACCTTGTGCTTAGCTTATAACATTATACTCATCTCGTATAGCGTTACACACATGTAGGTACGTGGTACATTCTTACAGCGGAATATTATAAGCTCAATTTTTGAAAATTACGCAACAGTTTGAGAATTTCCATTAGTTAGCATCACAAGTCAACTTTGCTATGGGTGTCATCCAAAGAATTTCCATTGCTATTGGCATAACGAATTACTTGACGACGATCCATAACGACAATTGAAAGATTTAACTTGAGTGTATATGGATGTTAGGGATGTTAGCGACCAATTTAGTAATGTAAACGATTTTACAGCCTCCTTAACTCTTTTCCCACATAGCATTGCGTTGCTGCTGCCTACTAATAAAATGTTTCGCCCTCTATCCTAAAATCTGATACGATAAGATAAGCGTGTCGTCGTCTCATCTCCCTCGGTGTGAAATACAGAATGCGATGGCGATTAGGAGACAAGGAGTATAATCATTAAGAATCGTATTGCTGAAGAAGAAGTGGATTGATAGCGAGTTGCTGGTAGATTGGTGCCGGTGGTCGAGAGAGACACAACCCGAATGGCACATCGGCGCCTTCGCTACCCACTGCTTTGCATAGTTTCGCTTTCGCCTGTTTAATCAGCTAATGTCGTAGTTTCATTAAATTCCAATGTCCCTGCTCCTTACACATTATGCGCTACATATAAACAAACAATGGCCTTCTCAAATATATCCAGGCAACACCATCGCCAAAATAGCCGAAAACTTACTTTCGGTTTTAGGAGTTGAGCACTAGTAAATAAACTCCTTTTATAAAAAGTCGGTGCCAAAATCCTTAGGGTAAATCTAAATATGTAACCAGTAGCCTTTAGATGTGCATGTGAAAGTGTAGGTATACATACAAATAAATGCTTATATAGCACGTAGTAAACAAATAATAAATTACTTCAGTAGTAAGTAAACAAGGTCTTTAAAACCAATGTACTCACACATGTAAAAGGAGCATGTGTGAGCAGACACACTAGTTAAAATCACCGTACTCGCTCCATGTATAAGATGTGTGTGTGAGCAGACTACCTTCTTTAAACCACCGTACTCACTCCATGTGTTTTACATGATATTCGGGGTCTCACTCATGTGTGTGTTCCTAAGTGTGGAATGTGTTGCATATAGGATAGTGTGTGTGTAGGTATATATATATAGATGTACATGTACATGTGTTGTGTGTGAGTTGAATTATTCAAGGTGTTGAGCTTAAGTTTATTTCTGTGGACATATGTGTTTAGTGTAGGATAAAAATAAATTATGTTTGAGTGGGACTATATTGTAAATTACATCCTAAAAATTACATATTATTATTACGATGTTGAATGAAAGGTGAATCAATGAAAAGTTTCCATTACGCTGCAATGAAATACCTTCAAAATGCAAAGTTACCCAAAAGCTCTAAATCGTCCTCAATTTTTTTGGCGAATCCACCCCCCCCCCCTCCGATCCGTCCACGGCCATAATACGCCATAACCATAAAACCTTAACTAACTTAACGCCTAATCAAACATTTTTTCTAAACAACTAATAACATACATTGATAATAATAAATATCTTTTATTTGGATATATGTTGGTGTAGTTCATTAAAACCATGTCCCTGTGACGATAAAAATGTACTCCTGCTACAAGCATGTGATCAGGAAATCGTTAACGCCTCACAAGGCTTCTGTCTTTCCTGTTGAGGCAAGAGTTGTAACCCTATGAACCATGTTGAGGAATCAATGGACATGACAGAGCAATCTGAATTACTTCTTTACAAGTTAAAAATATTTGTTACATTACATATCAAAATTATATTCATATTATTTTTCATATGTGATTTTCATTTGTTACTGTGCAACATGCAGCCGCTGTAAACTTGTGCCATGCACATGTCTGGGACCTGGACCTTCTACAAGGATCAATCGACTGGAGTATCTTGAAGTTATTGATTGCATTAAACACAATAAAACTTATACTCGAGGACCTGGTTGTGCTAAGATTTGTACGTTGTATGAGTCTTGTTACAAGTTGGAAGGAGTTTGTCCATGCCAACCTATACCCGTTCTTCCAGACATGTGAGTTATTATCACTTATTACATTGTCTTATTAAGTTGTTAATAAGAACTTGTCAACTCATTATTAATATTTCTTTTCGTTTATTTTATAGAGATGTGGAAGATGTGCCTCAGATATAGGATATCTCTGAAACATACAACCTGGATTATCATATCAAACATTCAACCTGAGATCTTCGAGTTTCCCTTGGATTGTTCTTTCCACAACTCTCAAAAACTCATACACCACCCGTATGTTCAAATTGCCATAAAAACCCTAGTGAATGCACGGATTATCCTCAGGTAAGAGAACCATGTGCTTCCTCTACACCTAAAGATGGAGAATTTACTCCAGACTCATCACATTCCTCTTCACCTGACTCAACACCACAAATATCAGCAGCAGTCACAGCAACAGCCGCAGCAACAAAATCAACAACAACATCACGGAAACGGGCAAATGAGCAAGTAGGAGGCCCATAAATTGACATTTTATGAAAAAAGTAAAATATACAAAATGTTTCTCTTAATAAACTAAACATATTTTGTGTCTATAATTTGTTTCGAATTTCCCTTTAGTTTGTGAGAAAAATGCAACTATACATGATAATTGGTCAACTTTGACCTGGCTGTAAGTTCGAAACTAAAAATACTGCACCAAAATGGTCCATAAGAGCCTGATAGAGTGTATTCTAAATATTTAGAATACATAATTTCATATTCGGATGTTGAAAAATAGCCAACCCCTCAGCGGCAGGCAATGGGTGTTTTGAAAGCTAAAGTCTCATATATATTGTGAAAACTATGTGTGCGCGGAGGGGGGGATTGCATGGTTCGCCATTGGGGACGATTTAGAGCTTTTTGGTTACGTAACATTGCATTTTGACGGTATTTCATTGCAACGTGATGGAAACTTTTCATTCATTCACCTTTCATTCAACATCGCAATAATAACGTAATTTTTAGGATGTAATTTACAATGTAGTTATTTTTATCCTACACTATATGTACAACACATTCCACACTTAGGAACACACACATGAGTGAGACCCCGAATATCATCTAAAACACATGGAGTGAGTACGGTGGTTTAAAGAAGGTAGTCTGCTCACACACACATCTTATACATGGAGCGAGTACGGTGATTTTAACTAGTGTGTCTGCTTGCACACGATCCTTATACATGTGTGAGCACGTTGATTTTAAATACCCTTTTACCTACTACTTACTTCATTTTATAATCATCATTGCTCATTAGTATCGACCCTGTACTGTTAAGAGGCATGTGTAAACTACAGGCTAGTTTTAGACTTTTACAAGTTCAACTACTCACGCATTGCCTCGAATACTGCAATGATTATGATTGTCTCAATAAATTAGCGAAGAATATAATACATATTCTGGTAATTGTGACTTTAGAGGTAAAGATGGTTTACTTCACACTACGTCGCAATAGGGAAGAGTAAAACGTGTTGGGTGCAGTACAACCTAAAGATTTTTAACATAGTATTAAGATGATTATATGAAACTAAATTATATTTATTATACAGCTGGTAATGAAATAGTTTCATTGGCCTCAATCGAGTGAAGTGTTCCCTTAATTGTATAAAAAATTAACATAAATATCTGTATGGTTGTTTAACTGTGATTTTCTCATACATACTATTTTGAATTTTAACTATGAGTATGTGTAAGTTTCTATCTGACTCTATATGCAACTTTTTTTGAAAATTATGCGAAACAGTATTTATATTCATTGTCAAGGTTTGGAAATACTAGGATCGTCAATTAAAATTTTAATTAGATGCTTGATTGCCAATTAACGCATAAATATAAATGACACTCATTCCATTAAAAAAGTATAATTAAAATATTTTATGTTTACCGTAAATTTAGTGACTTTAGATGCTTAAACAGTCTTACATTTATAGATAATCATAATCAAGGTACTTGTAATTAAGAGTTAATTAAAAATCAAAAAATTAAATCGGAAGTTCTCTACAGATACGGAGTGCTAGAAAAACGTGAAGCATTAATGGATTTGATCTCACACAAAAAGTATAATAATAGTGCGTCTGGGTTATGGTGAGTGAGTGTGGTGGAGACGGCGTCCGCAGTAGTCGTTGAAAAATGGATCTTTTAAAAATGACAAACGAGTAGGAGGCTTTCACTAATATCTGCACTTTAGATTTCAAACCACCCAAATCAATTCATCATATTTCATAACCCACTCTTGTCAAGTTCCGTAAATAAAAAATGTAGGTGTTCGAGATTCGCAGAATACACATTTTGAGAAGGTGTAATCATAAGTAGGCACGAGCTCAAACTGACTGATATTAATAAATACTTAAACTACAGCTACTGTGCTACAATCAGGTTCAATTCGCAAAAGTTTTTAGTACAGTTATCTGCGTGTACGCGCTTTTAATAGAAATGATACATGCCAGGTTGACAGATAGAAATATTATGTAATATCCCAATGCCCATCCGTACACATTCGACTCGTGACTCAAATACACATTATTTTATTATTATATACATTTCAATAATTTCTTACTCGTCATGGAATATTTTATGAAATATTAACCCAATTTTAAGTGGGTTGAACTATAAATGAAAGAAAAATGTGTGTCTCAAAAGAAAAAATTGCCACAAACAAATTAATCTGCAAAATTAATATCGTGTCACAAATACTAAAAAAATAACAAACAGAGTTCATAGTTCAATTTCGAAAATCCAATGTATGTAAACAGATACACATAATATACAGATACAATATTATTGTTATTGGTGTTAATGTATGTTTCCTATTAATCCCAATTAAATTATGTCACAATTTGCTGAACATTTACAGTGTGGAATCATCCAAACTAACTAGGCATTGGTGTTTTTCCAGATTGTTCACCTGATCTTTAATACACACATATCTTAGATATGTTGCTTAAAGGAAGATTTTCATACTACATACACACATTCTAATGTGTGTATGTAGTGTGTGTCTATATTTATTCATAGATCAGTCATAAGTGAGACGAGTTAAATAAAGAAGCCAGACACGTGTTGCCTGTATAAAAGACTTGACTGTGAGAAAGAGAAAGACTGTAATGTGTATAATGCAGTATGTGATGATTTTCATTCAGCCGACATTCCTTATGTCCTCAATTACTTATTATATCAATTTCACGCACGCAGATGTTTAAATAAATATAGCGAAGATCCTTACAGATTCCTCATTCCCATTCAGGAGAAACTAAACCTTTCGGGAGCCAGACTTCATTTGTGAACAACAAACAGTAAATAAATGTTACTTAAATCTGTAGCTACTTGTTATCTACTTATACCCTCCCTTTTCTCTGACAAAATATAGGGTGGAGGGTAAGGAACCCACAAATCCAAACATGTTTGGTTATGCGATATTAGTGCATAGTGCATAAATAAAATAATACTTAGAATTTATTGCCCATTGAATGATTACTTGGGTTTATGAATGATTTCGTTGAGATATGGCTTAATAATCTGTTTGTACCACCATATTTTGTTACAACATAAAAGTTTAGATTGATATCGTTATTATTTCTAAGGTAAATGGTAGCAAACATGTATCTGCATATGTAACTCAATACACTGATGAATCTCTGAAAAAAGAGGAAAAAGTCTCGAGTAATGAATCTGGAGATTCTGAATATTTATAAAATATATGCATTGGGAATACAAGTAAAGTATGAATGTTGAAAGAAAAATCAAGACATTGTCTATTGAGACATAATGACATAAATATGAATGATACGTTGCATCTCAACTTGACCCAATCCTGAATTTTCAATGCGATCCAACAATTCCACAAAAGAACAATCTCTTATTTTGGTATGTGCATGATTTTATTCGTCTAGTAACCCAATGCAAATAACATGCAGATGTCATATATGGCTCTAGCATAATTCAATGGTATATAAATGGAACAATCTCATGCCCATCACCTATAGCCCAATAGCATAAAATTGCGTATTCGCCCCAAAACTAAATCCATTTAGCCATAGTCACGTCTCTATTACATTCTTAGACCATGCCATAATATCTCATCTTTGCTTTAGTGGGTCTAAGATTTAAAGCAATCTGCTTCTTAACCTTAAAACAGCTTGTTAATAATGAATCGGTTGTGTAGAGAAGCCATCGTGTGGGATTGCGATCTTGTATTAGATAAGAATCAACAAGGATTTGCAATTTAACCCTCTCTTAATAAACTTTTGTAGAAAACCAACAAGGAACTTTTGCATGAATCATGTAGCTAAAACTGTATTATTAGTAATAAATCGCATCTGATCTTCAGTTTAGATCAATGTTTATATTCAATTTCACCCAACCACCAGTAATACAGTAGCCGAAGCAAACTGTTCATAAGATATTATATGTAGAAAAAGGGTTGGAAGATGAGATTGGATCTCACCCCTAGAAAAGAAATCGATGTCCTTGATTGCTCATTATATATTGAAACCAGAGAAGCAATTATTATCATAGGAAAGACAGACTTGGATCGAATGACAACCAGCATTAAAAATAATTATTTGTATTGTAACGCATATCGTATTGATTTTAGTTGTAATGTATATGGTGTAATTGAAGATGAAAAAATGCATGGAGGAAGTTCAGGATTGGTGCACCAAGTACTAGCAAACACATTCATGGACTCGATTAAATGAAACAGTATATTATGCAGACTGTCTCTAGACTTCGTGTACTCGTATAGCATTGTACTGTACGGGTACAACAAGTCTCGAGAAACACAATCTGGTGAAACCATGTTTGGTTACATACTATCCTTGCACACTATCCAGTATCCGTAGGTATCCTGTATTTTCTGATTTACTGCAGATAATAATATAATGTGTAGGTATGTCCATATTATTATATTATCCTACTTACCATTGTACCTACCTGTTTTTGCAAATGTCGTCCTAGAATGTCTTCGTCTGTTAAGTCTATCTCGGCAAACTTTATTATGGTCAGTAGCCATGATAGCTGTGTACAACTTTGTTGCAATGCAATGCAATGTGTAACAGCAATTCAGGATTGTAGTAAAAAACAAATGTTTTTTTAAAGGGTAAAAAATGTTTTGACAGCAGTTCTATTTGCATTGAGTATTGTATTTCACAATTTGATCCACATTACTAAGGTTTGATAAAGAAACAAGTTTAAATTGATGTGCGGCACATTGCAAATAAAAGCTCGTAACAAATTTCGCACTATCAAGCTATAAATTTATTTGATGGATACTTCAGAACATGTAGTGGTGCATTGCACGTTAATAACATTATTATCTGCATCACAACAGAGTTCAAGCAGAAAGTGGAGAAAACCTAAAAGCTTCTGCCCTACGTATTTCTGTTTGTCATAACAAGATCATCATTTTTTACTAAATGCATACTGATTTATTTTTTGTCAGATTTAATATAAGTTTCGAGGACGGATGAGATCTGAGACCAGGCATCAGGCTCATTGTCTTTTTATTTTATAGGATGCATTTCTCACTTTTTCTTATCACTGTACCGTCTACGCTGTATAAATGTAATGGTGTTATAATGATGTGTGTTTATAACTGCACCAGAGTGCACTAATAAATAATAAACTAAAGGCCATGTTGTTGTAGGTTAAGAGATAATAATATGAACTGATTCAAGATACCAGCTAAAGAAGTAAGAGTAATAATCTACAGCAATATAATTTATTTACAAAGTGTGTTCAAGCTGATATTCCATAGTGCTATTATATCTCAGTGGATACATATTTTTTACCCTTTTAAGTACTTAGGCAATACAAGAAATGAAGTAGGATATATTTCACCTTTTTGTAAAATTGTCGCAGTATTATCATATTGGGTATTATGCGTCAATAATTAAGATATGCAAAACAAAGTAAATAACATGTTTTCATACTTTGGAATATAAAACTAGTACAAACAGTATGCAAAATAAAACGACCTAAAAAGTAACTTTATATATTTTTTGGCGACTATTTAGTTTTTTCCCCTCATTACTTTACATATAAGGTTTTTGCACCACTTAAAATTTTCATGACGTTATATTATGCTCTCTCAAACAAAAGTGTGCTCTACCTACTGTATTTATTCCACTGCCTATAAATAATTTACCACATGGTATTTGCAACTTTTTTACAAATTCTTTTTTTTTAATTTTATTTTAAATTATTTAGAATTTGTATATTTAGAATTAATTTTTCTTTTGTAATTTATTATGATCGCCACAGCACAATGTAATGTACCAATTAATTTAGTGCAGTGTAAAATTGTTTTATTTTCATGACGAATTAATCAACTTAAATAGTTTGGGGTTCAATCAAAACAAATACAGTGAACAATTATAAGTCAAAAAAATTGTCTTGTTAGAAATGAAATTTTTATGACCTCAGTTTATAGTCACCACAAAAAAGTAAATCGTGCAGGTCAGATGATACTTCCACTATAATAATAATAGAGCATCAATTAAATTGGAGGACATTTATTTTACAAAAAATTGCCACCTATTACTTACAAATATTGCTTGTAATTGCATGCATGCATAATTTTCATGACGAAAAATCATTGGTGCCTTGATACATAGTTGATGAAACGATGTGGAAATTACTTGAATGTCCGGATTTTTTGCTTCAATAATAATGCTAAAATATGACTTAGAAAAACTTTCTATTCTTTTAGATATAATAATTAAACCAAGCTAAAAGCTGTTTTAATAGTTATAAATGAATAAAACCCTATAAAGCAATGCCGTATTTCATGGCAGAGTGGGTGCTCCCCTCCCCCTGAATACTGCAGCTCATCACACTATAGAGAGTCTCAGATTGCTTGACAATAGTGGGGTTTTTAGCACTAAAAGGATTGTGGTGTCCCATTCCCATCTGAAACAAAGTCCTAACTACGGTTTTGGTTTAAAGTTTTTATTTGATGGGCGACAATATTGCATTCATCTGAAGTCAATACGTTATTATTTGAAGTATTTAATAATTGCTTATAAAACATTGTAAACATTGACCAGAAAAAGGAGGATAAGCGTTCAATACTATGTCATATGTATAGTAGCCATCCTGATATAAAATATTTGCCTAGTACATCACGTACATACACATTAAGCCCATTACTACATTATTGATAGAAAAAATTATCATTAAGTTGGTTCACGACTAAGATCTCAGATAGCGAATCAGAAACATGTTTTTCATGTGTAGGGTATAATCATTATGATTGTCGACTGCCTTTTTCCCGTATAATAATGTTATTATAAAATTGTAGGACAAGGGAAATAAAACCCGTTGGTAAAGAGAAAAATGGATTCAACTGCCTAATAATTACTATTGTAAGTTCCCTTAAAATGCCTGTACAAATTAGATGAATGAATTAGTAATCGAAAGTTTTCAAAGAATGGAGTTGTCAATTGACTGAGGCAAAGTACAATTTCCAATACCCACAACACAATCGCTTATCCCAATAGTGTAGGAACCTATTACACAAATTTACTCCCCAACAGATAACAGAGCCTGATCTAGTGAAAATCTTCGGATCCCGACCAAAGAAACTACGTACGACGTATATACACTACAAAAAGTGAGTTTACATAATAAGGCTTTGTTTCATAATAAATTATTCAGGTCTGTACAGAAAATATGCAGCATTGTCAATAAAGAATGAAGGATAAAAAGAAGAGTGCGTTTGTTAGTGTGGCAAGATGCGGCTTGGAGTCGTGTCATGATCGCAAACAAGAAATCTATAACTTACCCACCAACGTTTATTACAATTGCATTCATCTGTAATATTCACACAAAAAATTCTCAAGTGGAAAGATTTATAGAGCAATTTATTGCAAACTCATAGTAATTAATTATACAGTTTTAAAGGTCGTGGACGTCTTCACCATTACACACAGTATGAGAAATTAACTTCTTGCATGTTACTGACTGAGAGACTACATTTGTTTGTGCTTAGCGCTCTGTACTTCGGTAACAATGTAATATTATTATTATTATTACCTTCAGTAGTAGGTAGGTAGGTAATGCTAAATTGCATATTTATTGTATAAAACAGTAAATTGCATACTTACTGCTTCAAGTAGTAAATTCGATACGTATTTATAAGTTTTATTGAAACCGACACAAAAGAAGTAATCTGACATCCTAACGTAATTTTTGAACACGATTTTATAATCGTAAAATTACTTCGTGATGTCCTCTATGGCGTACAGCAAATATTTTTTTAACAAAAAGAAATAAGATAATTAACTTTTATGTAGGTGTCTACCCATCATTAAACGATAACCGAGATTTGACAACTACTACTGAAATAATTGTTTCACAACTGTTTCAATCTATATAAAGTGATATAATTTCATGGAACGTTTTTTGCACACAATAATTAGACTGTAAAGATTTTATAGCAAGTATTGTTGTTGCAAGAATAACAATCAAATTCTCAGCAACTGTGGAGGTATGTACAATTATTTCAGTAATTTCAGGGTGTTCTGCATAAATGAATAAATAGAATTGAAATTGAAGCTCTATTAGTTGTTGGGATGGCGTCTGTGTAAGATTTAAAGAAAATTGGAATCAAAATTAGCAATGATGATACCTGGTATGGCTGTTGACTGTATAACTAATTGCAATAAGTGCCATAATACGTTTTGACTACGCACAGACGACGACATAGACCAGTTTGACTACAGACGGTGCTTTCGATCAATTTCGAAGTGATAATTTAGTCTTAACTTGTCACAGAATTTCATGCCATTGTATTCGACTTTGTGCAATGTAGACTTATTTATTAGTATGTAACGAGGCCGAACAATTTTCTAACAGCAAGGGGCTGAAAAATGACAAGACCACCAAACAAACATTTTTCATGCTGCTTAATTTACTCCAGCATGTTTGAAATTCAAACAAGTAATGTACGACTAGTAAATTGTGTGGAAGTGTGTGCGAAAGCTACAAAGGTTGAAAAGGTAAGGCAAGAGAATCTGTAAGAGACACACTAATAAATGCTATTATACATATTAAATATCTACCCAAAGATTTAAACAGCTATCACGGACGACAAAGCTGTAATATGTTCGCTGTGGTTATTCATTTCTTTTTTACGCAAGCTCCTCTTTATTATCTTGACATCACGAATCTTCAGTTCTCGGCAAATAGCGCCATAATTATAACGCTCTGTTACTTTTACCGTCAAACCACCAAGACTGGTAGGCAGGTGTTCTCTTAAATATACTGCAGATATTTTGTGACTTACTATTTATAGTTTTAGCTTTAATCTTAAAGCTGATAAACATTTTTTCCTCTTGGTAATTACACCTATCCGTTTTATTAACGCAAGCATTTAGTACGTAAGTGAATCAGCGTCCAAGCTACGAACGGGCTAAAATTTTAAGCCCACTTTGCTAAATCTAAATGGGAAATACCATTCTTTAATAGTTTAATTGGAATATTGATGTTGTAATATATTATATTAAGTTTTCTTAACTTGATAATTACTCATGTTTAATTTTTCCCTAATTTCACCCCTTTTTGACAAGTCCTGTACCCTCTCCTTGTATTGGACAAATTTTCCAAATTCCTTCCCTGTAATATCTTTTGTAATTTTTTTCTACGCCAACCATCCCGACCCTTCCTGGATCTCAAATATTATTATTCTAAGTTTTTCCTATTCCACCCCTTGCCGACCCTCCCTCTATTTCTCCGTTGTTTCTCAACTCCAGATGCTCTATCAAATTCTACAATTTTTCTCAATTTCACACCCCCACTTTCTCCTTATTTCACTTTTCAAAAACAATAGAACTTTATATATTGAGTGTAAAAATGATCTCCACCCTTGGGATCAACATCATACATCAACTAAACTTACAAACTGACATTGAACCGCTTTAAAGTGATCTTGCGATACACTTGTGATGAAAAGCATTTTTTGAACCTATGTAATCCTTTTTAACAACGCATTTATGAGTACTATACATAAAATTGTAGGTGTCATATTAAATTAGGGGTACTTACAATTTCAGTGTAGATATGACACTTCTATGATTGTCGGGTCTCGACCCGACAATCGCAGAAGTGTCATATTGTCCTTATGGTATATAGTCCCGAATACATACCATACAACAATTTTACTGGCCTACAAACATAAAGCTATTATATTGCTTGATTGCGTCTTAAATATTTTATTATCTTAGCCTGGTTACGTTATGTTACGACTTCAAGTTTTCTCAATTTATTGAGACGACAAACACAGATAGACATTACGTAGGTTTTAAGATCTCGTGAAGTCGTGGAACGAAGGAACAGACAGTTAATTGAGAATTCTTGGAACCTACATAATTTTATTAATAATGTTTTATCCTTTGTACCATCTACTTTTATCACACGACACACACGTGCGTTGATTAGCCATAAATCTAAATGTTACTCCATGGACGCTGTATGTATTTACATTTTGAAAGTATTATTAATGTGAATACTGATTCCTTCTTACTGCAATTTGCATCTGAATAGAAAATATTTACGATGGTAAGGTGGACATTGTCATGAACACTACATACAACTAAACAAGACAGGATAGCTCAAATTTGTATTTATTTAATATCACGTTGTCCAACATTGTTACTTTGTCGCAAGAGCTACGCACAGATGCAAGAAAATTTCAGCTTTGTCAGCGGTAGGATCGTTGACAATGGTGACGCTACCTGTGACAATCAAATATATTATACTTATTACTTAACCACGCTTATTTGATCACTTCGAGATTTCTTTTATGCATTGTATCAACTAAATTTTCCCTTTCAGCTTAAAAATGCAGCATGAATAATAATATTGATGCAACTTTTAAATAAAATAGAAATAAAATACGCTCGTCTACGTTCCCGGCAAAATAACACTATGTGCTCATTAATATGGTAAATTGTTTTGTCGTTTTTTAGCACTTTTTCTTGTATGCATCAGTCATTTCCTACTACTACATAATATAACACCTAAAAAAATATTTTCCATATTCTCATTTTTTCAACATCATCTGAAACATCTGAAACTGAGTAATGATGTTGTGAATGGCGTAGTAATACACCTGCAGTAATTTTCTATAGTCAGCAATTGTGTATTAATTGGTTAATTGTAGCTGTAGGCGCAGAATCGAGTTTGAAGTACAAGAACAGCTCATTATAAAGTATTTTCCAGCATTTGTGCATATTGCATATCTGTAGTTGTGAAACAAAATCTTAAGTTAGTAAACCATAACATGCAGGGTGTGACTCACAGTCTATGTGAGTGAGACGTGCATAGGAGGATGTATGTAGTTGGATAGAAAACGACGATGTAGCTTTTCATGATGCTTAATGTTTTATCTCACCTAGGCTTGACGTGACGATTTAATGTTCTTGTTGAAAGTTGGGTGTAAGGAGTATGGATATGGAAACTGTATATACATATTTCCTTGTCCCATTTTTCAAATACAACAGCTTTTTAAATATTGTGAATGTCTAAATTATGAGACAGAATGTTATAAAATCAATACAAAGTTGCCATATAATCTGTAGTGTCATTAAAATACAGATTAAGATTGCACAAATGGTTTAATTGCTTAACCTTTTTTCTATCGGTGCACTTGACTTATGTCTTAATTATTTTTGTTTAATTAATATACCACTTTGAGGAACTTCACCAGAATTTACTGGCTTTTAATATGTACTTGATTTATTTCCAGTAAAAAATGAGATTGAGATGAAACGTTGTATTATACACCTACTATTAGTTTCAGTTGACAAAACTACACATAGCAGGTTATAATATTTATAGTTGACATTTTGACATAAAGAAGACCCACTAACGTTAGTAGATAACGAGAACGACATCGAACAGACGAACCTTGACGTATAGGCAAATAAAGAGAAAATCATAATATGAATATTGCATTTGACTAAACCAATTTACTGAACATATGGAAACGACGGATTGGATATAGACATAATGTATGCAATAATTTTATTCAAAATGTTCATTTGAATTTACGTTTATGGCTTCGACTCAAGTACATCCTGATTCTTAGTCCATAGATTTACGTTTTACTACATATTTGGGTGTGATATATTGACGTGCATGATCCTAAAGACATCCGACACAAACATATAGGGACACATAAAGTATTTTGCGTTCTCTCGTAATCTCACACATATCTCACACAAACACATATCTCACCATACCAAGAAGTGTCGATACTTGTGCATTATGACTGGGTAATTGCTTATGCTTTATAGGATGGAAATTATTCCTTATTTTCCCATTAACAGATAACAACACTCTGAGAATGGGCATCGAATTTTATTTACTCAATCTTAGTCAGATTTAATAACCTAATAAGTAATAAGTTTTAATGAGTCTGTGATAATTTGATTGGCCGATATCTTCAAGAGGAAAATTATTGTGGATCTTGAGCAGTTCAATTGAGCCTGTAATGTTATATCAACATAATATTGTTACTAATTAAATGTATTCATCAACATCGTATCATTGAAAACGGCTCAAGAAGTATAGATAATAAAGGAACATGTCGTATTTGAAAATTACAGCCTTTGGTCGCTCATTCATTACAGAACTACAGAAAAGGCGATACATTCGGTTATGACAAGCATAATATAGTAACAGATTGTCATTGTGATTTAATTTATAATACTGTTGCTGTGTTGTAACTGTGGGTCTACTTTTTATGGGAAAATAGGCATTGTTGCCCATATATTTTTTAGCACTTTCTTTCTGCTTGAATCACTTCTACCAATGCAGAACTTTAATTAGAAGCTTAGCGCATGTTAGTATTCACAAAATTTTATACGTGGTATTGTATTTCAATTCGAGGCTTATGAATGACTCTGGATATGATGATTAATGGCATTGTAAAATTTTTACTGCGCAACTAATTTTATTAATTACGGCAATAAAATTAGTTGTACAGTAACAATTTTAGTTTAAGTACGTGATTAACAACTCCACTTGAAGTGAAAGGATATGCCAAACATAAAAATAATCTAATTGCTTTTGTACTTTAATGGTTAATCAACAATACAATTTAAAAATCGTTTTCTGACTAAAACTAAATTTGAATGACTGATATATGCATTTTTGTATTTTTAAGGTATATTTTATATAATATGTAGATAGGTACGTACATCACACGTTTATTTTCCAGTTCAAAGTAGCAGCATTAAAAATTATGTGTATGCACTACAAGTCAAAGTTTATCAATACCTATTACGTTTGATTAATGAATGTATTTCTGAAAGCTTAGAGCAGTTTACTCATTTATAAACTCAGTCGCCGCCGTAACCCTAATCTTATGCGAGGCTCAACAAGGTATCTTGTGTGTTATTAAGGTGAGGGCACACTTTTAAAAGGTCAAAATGGACCTCTTCAGGCCAATGAACATGAATATCACGTTTTAATTCATTTAAATAAAAATTCGCTGAAACGTGTCCAATGTTATCCATTTCTGACAGAAAACTTAATTAGGATGTCTAAACTTGAAACATTTTTACACAAATATTTTCATTCATAATTAACAAATTATTCCAGTGACTTATTTAGGCATATTTGGTTGAATGGTTCACATGCTATTTATTGATATTGGAGCTGGATGCAATAAATAACTAATAGAGGAAATTCACCTACCACATTGATACAACATAACAAGTCGTCCTTTAGCATATTTATACAGTATAGGTAGCGAAGTTATAATAGTAATAATAATATTATTGTCAAGTGTATGTATTTCACAAATTTAATACATACACTTGAGTTGTATCTCTGTACTTTGAGCTATCCAATTAATAATTGCTTTCAATAGATATTGTTTTTGAATGTACATGTCAATAGACTCTTAGTGTGGTGCTCTGCATAAAAGAGTGAATTTTTATGTTCATTTTAAAAAATGTGGATATTTTCGATTCGCTAGTGTTTCATATAACGTATTATCTGTATGTCGATGAGGATTTTATTTTCTTTAGCAACGTCTTGAATGACAGTAAATGAATGTATGTTAAATTGTGTCACCACTTGCACTAGTAATAACAGCAAAAGCTGTTCTCTTCGCGCTTAGGAACGATAGACAAGGCGTCAGTAATCTGTGAGCAAAGGGCCAAATGGTCAACTCGAAATTACTTTTATAGCTTTGCTGGCAGATAATGCGGGCTTCATACATTTGTCTCTTATTTCAAATAATATCTTTATGTACCTATATATTACCTCTTTGCTCAGACTTGCTATTATATTGTGGCTTCTTTAGAAATAATGTGTGCTGCGTCTTGTTTTGCACCTGTTTTCTACTTCTGTTCATGTTCATAATATGCTCCATGACAATATATCAACAAACTTTAATAATGTCGCCAGCATTAGACAAAGCCTTAAAAACGTATGCAGTTTTTTTAAGCTTAGGTTTATGATATTTGAACGAGACATGCTATGAGTCTCAAACGAAGCATGTGTCGTTAAAATAAATAATGGGCAAAAATTGATTGTTTATTGACGCTAAGTATTACTACAACTGAATATAAGTGTCTCAAGAAAGGAAAAAATCGGGTATTATTAGTACAGTATGTGGGTTAAAAATGTAAATGCATTTCTCTTACATACATACATGCAATGCATACCCTTATATGATGTCTTGGATTCACAAACTACTAAAAAATCTAATTATGAGCACTTTGCTTGGGTAACATTAATTCATTGATAAAAGGTCATTATTTATCTGACGTCGTGCCTTTATCGGCCAAAAAATGTTGTTTTTAGATACGGCTATGTTCTGAAGTCCAATTCATAGAAATTTTATATGAAATATAAAATGCATTTCTGTTGTGCACATAGAATAACGATAAAATCACAGCGAAAATCATTTTTATAGTGAACTGTGTCATTTCTTTATCGTTACAACTCCGTATTATTAGTTGTACTTACATGCATAATTTGCACATCACAAAATTTTACTCGTCGTAAAACTAACTCGCTTGAAACTAATTAATGGACTAGTAACGTAAGTAATTGAATTTTGATGAGATGAATTTTCAGCGAGTGTACCATATTTCCTTTAATTATAGCCCCGGTTATAATTGTGCAAGATTGATCTAAAGGGAGGGGGGCTATAAATACACCGGTGGCTACTATTATAGGGAGGCTATTATTTTTCAAATAACAGAATTTCGCGGGCTTAAAGTCTCGTTTTATCCCCTTTAGCAGCCTGTAATACAATTAACTGAGACACTTCATTCTGGATTCTGGGGGAGGCTATTATTATGCAAAATGGGTCTGCAGGGGAGGTTATGAGGGATGCTACTATTAGAAGGGAGGTTATAAATTGAGGAAATACGGCAATTATATAAGTAAGATAGTAGATATTAAAGCTATTATACATAACGCCACGTAACATCAACAGAATATTTTACACCATTGATGCAAAACAGTTCATTCATTCTAATACCAAGAGACCTATATGAACCATGTGGTCGCGTCAGTTTTAATACAGGATGCAATATTGTCTATGAATTTCTACATTTATCATTCATCCTTAATATCGACATTGGTACAGAGGCTGTATGTTACAAAATTACAAAGTGAACTAAATGGTAAGTCATCGATGTGGGCACAAGTACACATGGTATGATGAATTCACCAAAATATAAGCGACTAACATAAGTCACGAGGCGGGTGGATGGTGGCCAATAATAGTTAATACAGTGTGTTCGGCTTTTCTAAAGTCTTACAATATGCATTCGCAGCTAGTCAATACTGACAGATTGGATATTTGCATAACCACCTACATCAAAAAATTTTGGTATACAACTTTTAGCAATAAATTTAATCACAGAAGAGTACTGTATACTATGATGGTTTGAGGGTGGCTTAAGTTGCTTATTTACATCTTAATTCGTAACTGAAAACGAAAATACGTTGTGACTAACGGCAAACATAAAATTACTGAAGCAGACATATTTGTTTAGCAATAAATTTAACGCTAATTTTAAGTACAATCGTAGATTTACGCAACGCTAACAAAAGGCGTCGTTTGTGTATTACTATAATAATATGTACTTGTTTACGCTTTTAACATCTTTGGTACATAAAGCGTATTCTACATAATTTTATGAGAAATACAAATATACCTAGGTACTAGATGCCTAGCAAATTATTCATGCATATCTACATAATACACATCATTAAAATTGTTGATCACACAGCAATTAAATGCACACCCTATACAAATGAATATAAAAATGCTTAATGTACCGATACATGGAATGGACATTGACCAACGCAATACATGTAATGAATAAAATATAATGTGCATATGATATAGACACTAGTACGGAAGTAAAAATGTAATGGCAGTAATGAGATACTTTTGATTACTTGTTACGTCCATTGTAATATTTAAATTGTTTTCTTAATTAGATTGAGAACGTTAGGTTCATATTCACATTTTATTGCTCTTTTTGCTGAAGACTGTAAATCCAACAAAAATATGTATCATTCATGACTAGGATATAACATTTCCATACGCTCTAACATAAAGTGACATAGGGACAACATTTCCGTGTCTAAATAATAAAATGTGGACATCCTTTATGTTTTACTAGTAATTTGTGTTTTATCACCTCTTTAATGCAGTGGTAAGCAATTGTCATATAATGACTAACCAAACCAGTAAAAATTATGCTAAGACTCATTTACCAATTTGCACAATTAATTATTTACAAAAAACTCTTGAAATACCACACTATGGGTATATAATATCCACAATGTATTTCCATGTAAAGCTTAGCAATAAAAGCAAAGCTAAGTAGGTACTAAATCTAAGTATGCCTGTAAAACTTATTGTTATAGCACAGTAAGTATAAAAATGATGACAGCATTGTCTTTGAATTCTACTCGTCCATCTACCCGTATAATGTTTATCTACCTAAAAATCTACCCATTTTCGGTCTCACACACGACGACTGACGTTATCTGATTTTACACTTATTCCGCTGTCACTGCACTAACACGATAGTTAGGTTGAAGCTGAGCTGTTTAACAAGTGCACTAGAACATAAACATTTCAGGCAAAAAGCATGAATGGCTTAGTAGTGCCATAAACTAAGTTCTGAAAAGGTGCAATTAGCGGTCACAAGAACGACTGCGGAGTGACTAGTAATAATAATACACCTATGGTGCTAGAGCAGCGTCAGTTCAAGTAAGTCAGTAAGATCTCACGTGCGGCAATTACTTGATATATAACAAGCTAACAAATATGAGCCGTCGTGTAAAATTATTTTATACGAAGCCACAGGTTAGGTACCTATGCAACAATAACATTATAGGTACTAACAGCTACATCATACATTACACACAATAACGACATTTGAAACGTGTATAGTTTCCGCATAGTTATAAACAAACTTACGCCGTTTTCTATTCATTAGAATTATTCCAAGTGATAAGTGGCCTTAGTACTTACACGAGTGGTCCTCCCACACAAAAGGAAAAAATTCTGTACAATCTGAAAGGAGAATGGCTCGAGAGACCGTTTAGGAAGCGAGGAGCATCGCATTATTACATTACAACAGTCTTTCTCGGATGAACTTGTTGTAGGAAGTTGTAAACATACTGTTACACATGTATTCCTTGCTTTTTACCCACCTTCTACCTACACAATGGCAATATTTATACTTGAACACATAATGGATGCTCTGTGCCTAAGTACATGAGCATTACGTATAAATATATTATCTGGTTTTCAATAGAAATGTAAGTGAAGTGAATCATGACTGAAAGAATCGAGTGAAGAGTGAATCCTCTCATCATCAGCGTCCCAGTACATTTTTCCCTTGAAAACTAACGCAAGAGAACGGTATGCCAAGTAAAGGAAGTTGTTGGACGAATTAAATATAAATTTAGACGTTACTTACAAGTTACACCACCTAGAGAAATAATCTAATGAACAATTACCGGCATTATGAGCATTAATGACATTTATTATAAACTCGCATGATTTTATCGATTGGTTAGGAAACTGGTATGGAAAACTGTATAGAAAACTGTGTCGGTGCTTTACATGGAATTGTTTCCAAGTTCACGGCGAAGTCTCACACACACACAACACACAGTCAGTCACACAATCATCATCATCGGCACTGTGCGGAGTTATTTGAACATGTTGTCTATTTGAAACTGTCACTCCCACACACGAATAAGAAGATGATGCACGAGTCAAGATATTTATACTGTACACATTATTACAGTGTAGTAGTCGAACATAAATTGTTGCATAACTGCATTGCTTGCTATGTACGTGTAGTAAGTATTTGTATTTTTATATCAAGTTGCTAAATATCAACTCATACAGATCTCAGATAAAACAGAAAAGTGCGGAGTTGCACTCAAATGCGGGATGAGAATGAGACACAGGAAACAGTCACAGTTATTGGACTTGTTCATATTCACCGATATTAATGTACACAGATATTGCACACACACATACACACATAGTACGCTTTAATCGTTTCATAACACACACTCTTTGCTACACAGCCATATCATATACGCTATACACATGATAAAAAAGTCACCTTCGACCACACGTATGAAAAATACAGCGTGAGTCGAGAATGAAAGTACGTTTGCATACACACATTATGTAAGAACACATCCAATATATACACAAGCTACTCTACGTACACATTTACATTATTTTTTGCATTTGAAAATATTTAAAGTATTTATTTTGGTTTAAATGATGAACTTGACTGTGGTAGTACGAGTTTACTCTAAGTCTCAACTTTGTTTTACTTTGCTACCTACTCAGTCAACCTACGAGTTTTTTCCCAATTTATGAATACCATGCATCAAAGTGCACAGACAAACAGCTATGCATATTAGGAATTCCATTCCTTTCCAAATTGTATATAAGTAAGTTTATAACTAGTATTTGTGTGAGACAGTTTATCTTTTCCAAGAAGAAATATGCACATTTTTTTCCGCCGCAGCAGTAATGTTCTTGACCGTAAGGAACTAATCTTGTGCATAATAATAGATATGGCATAACAGTAATCATGTGCCTTCATCATCATCATTCTCTCTTATCCAGTTTAGTTTTCATATTCAACTACACTCAACCAAAAACAGCACATATACCTACAAAACCATTTTAATTTTTGCATTTACTGTTACAAATAAAAAATGCCTTAATTTAAGTGCAATAGGAAGAGGTCAGGGTCTCACAGAGTCACTACGACATCCTTACAAAACAAACTCCGTACGAAATTATATCACCGTAATAGTATGTATAAACCCCTATCTTTAAAATCCATTGCATTTAAATTCACGATAATTTTTTAACCTACCTACCTATCTTTAAACACACATACTTCCATCTCAAAACTTCTACTCTATACCGTGCTCTATTGTTTTTCTTTCATTTAAGTAGTTCTGACTGTGTCATATAAAAACAGGTTGGTGGAAGCGCACTACAGTTGTTGTTATTATTATTACTATCATCGGAAAATTATTTTATGCATGTCTACATATAATGTACCTATGCGACTATGCCTACATACAACATTGGTGCATACTCTCAGAGCTACCTGGACACATAAAATTTCCGTTAGGAGAAAATAATGTATATTGTATGCAATTGCTAAGGACAGTGTGTATTCTGAGAGTTGAACTTCTCCTTTCTCACATCACTGTCTAAATATATGACAGAAACGAGAAAAACGACACCGATTAAATGAATAGAACAAGTCACGCAATCTTAATCCTATTGGCAGCAGGACATTTGATTTCCTCATGTGAAGCGTATCACTTGGAAAGTTGCGAGGATAACATTTTGAACATGACTTTGTATGTTCAATGGTTAATGAAGCAAACAGCTCTTAATTCACATTAGCAACACACACAGCACACAAGGACGACAATACCACGGCATGAGACATTTACTACAGTTTCAATTCCTTCACTCCGCTAATAAACACTCACACTTCTAAACTAACTACTATACTTATTTTATATTATTATTACACTGCTGCTACTGCACAAAGCATTATAAAATACATGTACCTATCTGTACATACTAGCCATAGGCACATTACATGCAAACATAAACTTCTGCCGTTCAACAGTTGAGTGCAGTGAGTCGCATATAATTGTAAGTGCCTATAACTTTTGATGTTTATTATTATAATTGTATATGGGCATGTTCCCCGGATCTGTTTTGTGCAGGGAGGCCTATTGCCTACCTGTTTTGCTAATAATTAATTACCGAAGAAACAGATAAGTAGATCAGTACATACTCTTTTACATATGCACTTCTTTTTCACACATTTTGATTTTGTCAGTAATCTGTGACGCGAGTATGTGGAATCAGATTGGAAAAGTTTCCCCATGCACATCGCACAAAGCTTAATTGCATTAGCCCAGTAGAAGGTTGTACGAAACAGTTGTGCTAACTGCTCACCCCAGTCATTAACAATCAACGCAGAATGACAGTCATGGGAATCACTGATAAACGAAAGAAAAAACAATTAAAATCCATTTGCATAAGTATGCACAGCATAATATATTACAGCACTAGAATGCTACAGGGACTGCTTTTACACACATTACACATGATAGTACTAGTGATAGGAGGTATTATGCGCCTCATTGGTGCATTGTACTTTACATGGGTCAAAAATAACAAAATAACAATGAATCTTCGTACATGTAGATGCATTCCAACCAACATTTCAAATCTCCATTATAAATATCCACTAACTTGTCAGAAAATCTGTAGACTGTAATGGATACATACAAATACAAATTATAAAACTAGTATTTTATTTTTTTTCAGATGAGATTCCTGATGCTTGATGCATTGAATTCTACAATAACATATCAGTATCACAATAAAATATTGTCTATTACAGTATGAAACCATATTTTATTACGTAGCAACCACACTGTGTACTTGCATTTATTTAAAGTGTATTGTTTCAAAAATACACACGAGTTTCACATCAGATCGTATTATTTATAACCTGGTGCAGCGACCTGTGAGGGGTATTTAAATACATGAGTCAGCTTTAAGTACCTGCCCGTTACAGTTTTATTACATGTAATTACATAGGTATTTAGTTAGCAGAACCTCTAAGTACTATTCTTGCAAATACTATAACATTTTCAATGTATATTGTCAATGTATTAGAATTCTGCACGTAATTGTTTTATATTTACTACTTAATCATTTTGTCATTAACCTGACGATAATAAACTCAAAGGCTGTATATATACTTATGTATTAAGGTTGTATTTTTGTAGTTGTTGTTGTAGTGTATTAAAAAATATCTAAACAAGTAACTATTTAATCCTCTGGTCTTCCCGGTAATATTAGATAGTTCAGTGGCATTCTTCCCAATCAGATGTCCACACACGTACCCCTCCTGTATGTCGTCATCAACAATTCTCTCTGATTGTACAAAACTATTATTACTTGCAACACTATACATTAATAGGTAATAATAAGATTATTCCGCATTTCATCGTGTAATTTGTTACAAATACTACAAGCTCACAGAAATTAATTAGTAGGATTATATACCTAATGTTCTTCGTAGCTTAATTGAGCTTTACTCATGGGATGGTTGAAATGAGTTATTTTTGTACTGGTTTTATGTAGGAATAAACAAGGCACGTGGATATAAAGATGGAAGTATGAAAGGATGAAGGTTTTATATTCAATGCACCTGTAGATGAAGTCTGTTGATGACGACTCTTGCCCTGAAACTATTATTATTAGATCAAAGACGACTTGATAGAAGAATAACAGGAAATATACCTAGGCATCACGCTCGAAATAATCGGGAGAGTCAGTCAGGGGCATCAAAAATAATTTAGTGGACGGGTAAAAGAGCACTCGACGAGGATGGCTCAGCATGCGATCTGGAACCATAAACTCTGTCTGTATCAACTAGAACGCTGATTAACATCACGTTTTCCTGAGCAATAAACTCAAATCCTTATTAATAAATAAATACTCCTCTTATGAGTCTCTCATAAAGCTTGTTCAGTTCAATCGGAGGATCGGGAAATAAATTTTTAAAGGGTTGCATTACTAGAACTGATATGACGCATTTCGCTTTATGTGTATTGTACCTACACCTTGTCGGATTAGTATTTCCTTGAATTTTTTTATATTGGGAGACGCAGCATTACAAAAAATAATTTGAGGGACATAATGAATTTTCAGTGTGACATACATGCAGCTCGACCGTTTCCTCACACCTATAACGAATCAACACGATCTAACATTAATTTTGAATGAGTGGCTTACTTCCTATTCTATTAATACAACTCCTGTTATCTCGAATACATGATATGCAAAAATGCAAATTCGGGGAGTTGGTAAGTTGAATCTTTACAAAACAGATA